>JBBPKA010000162.1:44135-64357 GCA_038088995.1 Guyanaporus albipodus
TATAGATCTTTTCATCTAGATCTCCAAAGAGAAAGGCTGTTTTGATATCTAGAGATTCAATATCCCAGTCTTCTAGTGCAGCTAGTGCTAGTAAGAGTTGAACTATTTCAAATCTTGCAACTGGTGAGAAGGTTTCTTCAAAATCTATGCCATAGATTTGAGTGAATTTCTTTGCTACATAGCAGGCTTTCTTTCTGCCATTGCTTTTTCAACAAAGATCCATTTTCCTAAAATAGATTTATATCCTTTGAATAGATCTGTAAGATCCTAAACTTTTCTATCTAAAAAAGACTTGTATTCTTTCTTACATACAGTGTACTATAGCTTCTAGTCTTTGTGAGGAAGTTTGGTAATGTTTTTATACTGTCATAATATGTCAAATATTGGTGATGCAATTGACATTAATGCTTTTAAGAAGTGAGCACTTATATTCTATGCTCCCTAATAAATTTGTTCTTGATCTCCTTAATATAACACCTTGAGTTCTATTTCATTTGATGGAGCAGATAAGGAATCTTGTCCTTGTTAAATCATCCTTTCAATTTCAATTGGTCTTCTTGGATCCTAGAGATTATCAGGAAGAGTTCTTTCTCTATATACTCTTTGAGATCTATGTGATAGTGCAGGTAGAGCAGCAGGTGGAGGATGAGGTGCATGAGGAGGAGTATGGGGAGGATCAGGAGTATTCAGTCTAGTTTGGATTTCAAGCTTATTATCTTCTTATAATAGATCATCTGGTTGCTGTTCCAGATGAAGATCTTAATTAGAATTTAGATCTTTGAAGGGGATGTATAAATCAGGAATGAATTGGTGATTCTAAGGTTGAGCATCCTCTATCTCAGATAAATTCTCCTTTTGAAACTCCAAATTGTTATTGTCTTCATTAGAAATTTCTACTTGGACTAATTTGTTTTGCTCTTCAGAACAATGTGGAAAGAAAAATTCATTAAAGGTGGCTGTGCTTGCTTCTACATTCTTTTTGAGTTGCAGATCATAAAAGCAGTAACCTTTTGTACCAATTGAATATCCTATAAACATCATTTCTTTGATTTTAGGAGATGGTTTGTCTTTTCTATCTTTTTTGTAAATAAAAACATAGGCTTGATAGCCAAATACTCTGAGATTTGAGACATCAGATTTCTTGATCCATGGGTCCCATTTGAATATTGGAGTCATCCATCTTTATTATAAATACTATATATCTTTCTTATTTTATTTCTATTTTTTCATATTTTCCTTGCTTCTTGCTTTATTCCCTTCAACTCAAGTCTTTACAGGTCACATGACTTACACAGCCACATCACATCACAAGTCACATGATGGACACACCCAGACCTATGACATCATACCCTCAACCCTAGGCACAACCTTTATCTCCAGATAGTAATTCATCAAAGCATAGCACTAACTCATCACTCAGTCAACAACCCATGGTTCTGCTTTGTCAAGCCAATGGCACAAGTCACTTATATCTTGCACCATGTGCAAGGATTAGGTTAGTTATCTCTGACCAATAGAATATGATCCAATTATCTATTATCTACCCTAATGTACTTTTAAGCTCCACTTTGAAGTTCTAATTGAATAGTATATAAGGCAACCAAACTGGAGGTGTTCTCTTCAGTTTTGTTTTCCTTGGAGTTTTTCTCACTTTCTATTGGGTAATCCCCACTGTCTGGAGATATAGTGGCAGATTCCCTGGACACTTGGACTTAGGTTGACACTTACTTCAATGCCACCAGCCTATTGTCTTATCACATATGACTAATATTGCCTTTGTAGTCTAGCAAAATTCAAATAGTAAGTTGGCTGTTTTATGACTTCACCCATCTTTACCTTCACTTTACCACCTCTTACTTATGGGCTTATCCTTTATTAGGATCAAGCACCAACCCCTGTTGAAGATACTTTATCATTGACACTTATCCCATTTTTTACCTTACCAAGTTAGCCATCAGTTAGTAATACTTGGTGTAGGATATAAAATGAAACTGACACTTGCTGGCATTAGTGTCTATTCTCTTGCAAATTTTTGGCAGCTCATATGCCAGGAACATTGGACAAGAAGTTCCAGTTGCAATTGTAAAGGAGAAAGATGTTCTCCTCATTTGATATTGACCAGCCACATATAGCCGTTAGGGAATAGCTGACATTAGCACAGAATTAATCAAGACTACAAGCTGAGTGAAAAACTCCACTTAGTCATCCAGGAATACAAAAGAGTTGAGCCTCACTCCTCATCCATCTTCTCAAATATTAATTCAAACAACATTAAATCTAAAGACTACAAGTAATAACTAGTTCACTCACCACCATCATTTAACCATATGAACACCCCTGATTGGCTTGAGTAATATAGTTACTCCCCAATATACTTAACATCTCAGAAATTGCCAATCCCTTTGAATCAACCATTAGATTGGTATCCTATAAGAATAGCTCCATGCCCTATATTACAGCCACCCTCCATCCATATCCAGCTCTTACCCTTTAGCTGCATATCATCAAACTATTGTCCTAGAGCCCCTATCTCTAACTCTTTTCATTATGGATCAGATATCACTGCCATTGGATCTGGTATCTATGAACTTCTATATGAGATACAAGTCAACAATGACAATAACAGTATTATTAGAGAAGAAATTCAACTGGGCATATAACATCTCACTGCTGCTAAACATAGATAGAGACAGCCAAATCATAATCCACCATCAAACAAACACCACCTTTACCAAGTACCAAATAGAAAGAGACATTCTGTTCTTGTTCTTCTATTGACTGTAATTGGATTTGTCCTTACAACCCTGATGTTAACTTTGGCCCTTGTATCTCTACACTATGCCCTCACCTTCTCCTCAACATATCTTACCATTACCATTACAACTATGACAGATACTAGATCTATCATAGTCAAACTTAAAGCTCCACCTTTTTATCAGAATAGAATCTTACTTACTCACCAAAGTGCAGTTGAGAACTTGAGAAAATATTTTCAAGCTCCATGATAACTACCTCATCACCTTTATCCTATACCAAAGAAAAGATAAAGAGAAATTCTTAAAGCTTACACTAAAAGAGCCCAACAGATCAGGACTTTTGCAGCACAAGTAGAGATCAATCTTGCTTCAAGATCTACTTTTACTAAAGAATCTTTAAAAGAAAAAGAAATACTCTATGAAGATAAATGAACTGCATACTTACAATTCTTATTCTTGCCATTACAATCCTTCTTTATTTTATAGCAATAATTGTGTCAACAATCCTCAAGAATGGAAACCAACCTGTTTCTATTTGCTTTTCTTTCAAAGCTCCTAACCATACATATAGATTCACCATTGAATCACTAGTACCAGTTGATTTCAACATTGCTAATGATGATTGGTGATTGATGAACATCATTCTAATTATTGTTCTCTTCTTCATTATCATTGTTCTCTTCACCTCTCTTACCACTTGTATTTGACATTTCCATTAAGAAACTCAAGATATTGAATCTTATTCTCTTCAAAACATAGAGATTTCCCCTCTTCAGATTCCATCTAGAGCAATAGTGACTGATTAGACATCATTGCATACCAACTTTGTGACTTCATTATATTCCATGATATATGCTGAGAGAGATATACAGATATAGTAATTAATTAGAACAGTAATTAACTTTTTGAGTTAATATACATCTGTTTCTATCCAACATGTCTAACCCAGCCTCATCTGGTGCTGCTGCCTTAACAGCATGCATCACCCAACAAGAATGGATAGCTGTTCTTAATGTATTACAAAATACAGAACAAGAGCTCATCTAGGTAAATACCAAAAAAATCCAGCTAGAAGCAGATCTCAGAATTGTAGTACAATAACTTACCAATGCTGTTATTGCACAACAAGAAGCTAAGAACCACTCTAAGCAACTTCTTGGCCTACACCAATGGGCAGGAACCACTACTCATAAACAAGAATCTCAATCATTTGCAGGATCTTTGAAAATAAAAGTATTTTCGGACTCTAGAATCTATAATGGATCTCCATCAAAGTTTGAAGAATTGTGGACTAAAATCAAGGCATGAATTGATTACAATCTGAAACAATTCACCATCTTGACCCCAAAGATGGCTGAACCAGAAACCTTTATCATTGAAATAAACATTAAAGCATATGCCTATGCAATCCTATTAAGATTGAAAGGATTCAAGGACTCACACTTTGCTGAAGTAGAAATTGCTAAATTTATAGACCAAACTTCAGATCTCACAAGTTGGTGATGCCTTACAAGGAAAATTGAAGAAACTTTCCAGTCACAGTTGCAATAAGATTGGGCAACTAGAGAAATTAGTCAATTCAGACAAGATCACCTCTCAACCAATGCATTTGTATTGAAATGGCAAACTTTTTTCCATCAATTTGACATTCTAGATCAATTTGGAGTTTGATTGTTAGAAAACAACAGAAGAAAGGACATCATAAAAGAGATGTTTTGAATCAAATAACAAAAAAACTCAGTAGAAGAAACAATCCAAATCATTCAACAAATCAGCTGTACAAAAGAAGAGTATTTCCTTTTCTTTCACCCAATGAAATTCTCTTCATATTAATCCAGACATGATAAATACACCATGAATGTAGATGCATTAGAAATTGCACTATTGCTCTAGGTGGGGCTTGGAGAGGTGAGATCTCTATGTCTTGAAAAGAGTAATCTTCTATGTCTTGATTTTTTTGATGGAAATATCAAATACAAATGGTAAGAGATGAAATGAAGAGGATGACAATAAAAAGGATGGTTATGATGAGCAATGCATTCATCAATTACCAATTGTTATTATTATTATTGTTCCAGGAGTTGTCAGTAATGTTGAGGTCAATAGGTATTGATGATTCTATGGTGAATCTATAGGTGTGGTTAGAGGTTTTGAAAGAGAAGCAGAGAAAAACAGATTGGTTTCTGTTTTTGAGAATTGTTAAAATGATAATTGCTGTGAAGCAAAAAAGAATCACAAGAATGAAAATGAGGAGTGTGAATGTGTGATTAATTTATCTTCATGGAGAGTTTCTTCTTCTAAAGAAATTGATTCTTGGTGGCAGTAGGTCTTGGGCTGAGGTTAATTCCTACTTGTGCTACATGAGCTCTGATTTGTCAGGCTTTTTCAGCATAAACTTCAAGTAACTCTTGTTGTCTTTGCCTGGGAATGGAGCAGTGAATTTGTTGAGGGAGTTGTTGAGGAGCTTGAAAGTATTCTCTCAAGTTGTCAACTACACCTTGATAAATAAGAGGGGTTCTATTCTGATAGAAAGGAGATGCTCTAAGTTTGACTATGATAGATCTGGTGTCTATCATAGTTGTGATGGTAACAGTGAGGTAGATTGAAGAGGAGGTGAGGGTGTGGTATAGAGACATAAGGATCAAAGTTAATACCAGGATTGTAATAACAAATCCAAGTATGGTCAATAGAAGGACAAAGACAGGAATATCTCTTTCTATTTGGTACTTAGTAGAGATGGTGTTAGATCAGTGTCTGATCACAATTTGGCTATTTCTGTCTATATTCTTCAGCTGCAAGTTGAAATAGCCAATTTACTACTTGGATCTTAGTTGACTTTAAGGGCAATATTAGTTGTTTGCTGATAAAACAATAGGCAGGAATACTAAAGTAAGCATTAACCTGAGTTAAGGTGTCCAGGGAATCCATCACTATACCTCTGGACAGTGGAGATTAACCCAGTAGAAAGTGGAAGAAACTCCAAGGAGAACAAGACTATGGGGGACACCTCCAGTTTGGCCACCTTATATACTATTCAATTAGAACTCTGAAGCAGAGCTTGAATTACATGAGAGCAGATAAATAGATAACTAGATCATATTCTATTGGTCAGAGATAACTAACCTAACTCTTGCATATGATGCATGATAGAAGTGTTTTATACCATTGGCTTGATAAAGTGAGGCTATGTTGCTGATTGAGCAATGAGTCAGTGCTGTGCTTTGATGAGTTGTTATCTTGAGATAAGAGCTGCACCTGAGTTGAGAGTATGATGTCATAAATAGGCAATAAAAGATAAGAGTCTAGATTATTGGCTATATTAATAGGTCTAGACTATAATGTCAGTGATGATGTCATGAGTTTGGATGTTCATCATGTGACTTGTGATGTGATGTGGCTGTGTAAGTCACATGACCTGTGAAGACTCAAGTTGAAAGGAATAAAGAAAAGAGTAAGAGGAAAATAATGGAAAAATAGGAATAAAATAAAGAAAATATATAGCATTCATAACATAAGCTGTTATAAACCCAGTTGAATTTCTTCTCTAATAAGATGATTGACATCTGCATTGACCTATATCTCATGCAAAAGTTTGTGGATAACAGAACCAACAATAGTACTATCTAATCTATGGTGGAGAGAGTTAGGGGTTGGGGCATATGGGTAATAGTTAGATGACATGCAGCTAGAGGGGAGTAGTTGGGTGCATATGGAGGGTGGTTGTGATATGGGGCATGGAGCTATTCTCACAAGATACCAGTTTAGTGGTTCACTCAAGAGTGTTGATGATCTTTGAGGGGTGAAGTATACTAGTGAATGGCTAAACCAATGTGGCCAGTCTTGGCTATTTATACAGTTAAGTGGTAGTAGTGAGCAAGCTGACTGTTGCTTGTAGTCTTTGGGTTTAACACTGTTTGAATTGACTAATGGAGAAAGTGAGAAATAAGGCTCAACTCTGTTATATTCTTTCATAACTTGACAGAGTTCTTCACTTGGCTGGTAATTATAGTTAATTCTATGCTGATGTTGACTATACCCTAATGGCTGTGTGCAACTGGTCAATATTAGATGAGCAAAACATCTTTTTGCTTTATAATTGCAACCAGGACTTCTTGTTCAATATTCCTAGAATAAGATATGCCAAATATGACTTGTGAAAAAATGAACACTTATACTAGTAAGCATTAGTCTCAGCCTATGACCTGCATCAAGTATATTGACTAGTGGCTGACTTTGGTTAGAAGAGGAGTAGAGGTCAATAATGAAGTGTCTTCCACAAAGATGGTATTTGATCCTAGTAAAGAATTAAGTCCATAAATGAGAGATGTATAGCAGAGGTGGATAGGATAAGTCTTGTTCTAATGATAAGTCTTATTCTAATAAAATAGCCAACTTACTACTTGGATCTTACAAGACTTCAAGAGCAATATTAGTCAGTTGCTAATAAGACAATAGGCAGGGAATGCTAAAGGCATGTTAACCTGAGTCAGGGTGTCCAGGGATTTCATCACTATACCTTTAAACAGTGGGGATAATCCAATAGGAAGTGGGAGGAACTTCAAGAAGGACAAGACTGGGAGGAACACCTTCAGTTTGGCTATTTTATATATTATTCAATTAGAACTCCGAAGCGGAGCTTGAATTACATGAGGGCAGGTATATAGATAACTGGATCATATCCTATTGGTTAAAGATAACTAATCTAATCCTTGCATATGATGTATGATAAAAGTAGCTTATGCCATTGGCTCAACAAAGCAGGGCTATGGGTTGCTGACTGAGCAATGAGTTAGTGCTGTGCTGTGATGAGTTATTATCTTGAGATAAGGACTATGCTGGGGTTGAGGGTATGATGTTATAGATAAATAATAAAAGATAAAAGTCTAGACTTTTGGCTGTGTTTAATGGATCTGGGCTATGATGTCATTGATGATATCATGGGTCTGGATGTGCCCATCATGTGACTTGTCATGTGATGTGGCTGTGTAAGTCACATGACCTGTGGAGACTTGAGTTGGAGGAAATGGAAAAAGAAGTAAGAGAAAAATAATGGAAAAATAGGAATAAAATAAGGGAGATATGTAGCATTTGTAACAAAACCCTTGGGATGTTCAAGTCTATAAAACTGCTCCTGAACAAGTTATGCAAACTCCCCCACCTTTAAAACTATCAATTCAAAAAACATCAGAAAATGCAAAAATTCCAATCCACAAATTAGAACATGCCACAGGACTAGATTTTTATTTGTCCAAATCTAAAGATATTTTACCAGGATAGCAATTTGTTATCAATACTAATATTCAAGTGGCAATACCTTTAGATGTCTATGGAAGAATCACCTCTAGAAGTGGTCTAGCTGTTAAATTTAGAATTCACACCAGTATAGAAGTCATAGACTTTGATTACTGAGGTGACCTCATGATTCTATCACCCATGCAGTAGAAATTCTCATAAACTATCAAGGACATTGTGAATGTATTACTACTGAAGTCACTAACTTAGAAAAACACCAACTTATCCTTGGTTATATATGGCTTAAACACCACAATCCAGAAATTGATTGGACAACTGGAACAGTCAAACTGTCAAGATGCCCAATAGAATATAACATGTTGAATGATAAATCTTTATTCATATATCAAATCAAATCAGAAGAATGAGATTCAATTTGACATATACATGCTTTCAAAAAGGAAAACTCTTCTAAGTCAAAGGAGATTCTAGTGGAAGAACTTGTTTCAAAAGAATATCACAAGTACTTTCACATCTTCTCAAAGAAAGAATCAAAGCATATGCCCTTTAAAAAACCATGGGATCATACTATAGATCTTAAAGATTCTTTTGAGCTAAAGAAAGATTGAATCATTTCACTCTCTTCTGATAAACAACAAATAGTAACCAACTTCATTGATGACCAACTACAAAAAGGATATATCAGATCCAGCAAATTCCTGCAAATATCACTAGTATTCTTTGTCCCAAAGAAAAATGGATGAAAAAAAATGGTACAAGATTACTGCTATCTTAATGAACACACTGTCAAGAACAACTACTCCTTGCCACTCATCTTCCAACTTGTTGACAAGTTTAAAGGCACAAAGCTTTTTACAAAAATAAATTTATATTGGAGATATAACAATATATGCATTAAAGAAGGTGATAAATGGAAAGCTGCTTTCACATGCCACAGAGGATCCTATGAACCACTTATAATGTTCTTTGGACTCTGCAACTCTCTAGCAATATTTCAAACCATGATAAATGAAATATTTGCAAACATAGGCACAACAGTTGTTATCTATATGAACAACCTCATGATTTTTACAAAGACTAATGACACAAAAGAACATAACAAAGTAGTTTTTCAAGTCCTCAAACTCCTAGATGAGAATGATCTCTTCATCAAAGCCAAAAAGTATACTTTTTGAATCAAAGAAGTTGAATTTCTTAGAATAATCATAAATGAAAATGAAATTAAAATGGACAACATGAAAGTGAAAGCTATCCTTGAATGGCCAACATCTTCCTCTATTAAAGCTGTCAGAAGCTTCCTTGGACTAGCCAATTTCTACAAAGATTCATCAATGGATATTCTAAATTTGCAAGACCCCTTATCAATTTTACCAAGAAAGACACCATTTGTATGGACACAATCACAAGAATCAGCCTTCAATGAACTCAAACAAAGATTCACCATAGCTTCAATTCTCACATATCCAGACATAGATGCACAATTTCACCTAAAAACAAATGCCTCAGACTTCACATTAGGCACAGTACTATTTATTCAAATAAACAACAAATGGTACCCAGTCACATTTTCCTCACACTTTCTTAACCCTGCAGAATACAACTATCCTATAGCAAATAAGGAAATGCTCAGTGTCATCAGAGCATTAGAGCAATGGCAACATTATTTTGAAGGAGTATACCAAGAATTTGAAATCTGGAATAATCATGCAAACCTTCAATGGTTTATGCAACATCAAAATCTAAACTGAAGACAAGTATAATGGGTCTAATACCTATCAAGATTCAATTTCAAATGGGTCCACAAAGCAGGCACTCAGATGGTAAAAGCAAACACTTTATCTAGAAGAGAAGACCATACCAATGGAATAGATCAAGACAATCAAGGAATCCAAATTATCCCTGATTTCATGATCAAAATAGTTCAAATCAATACAGACAACTCATTCATCTTAGAAGAAGTCACAAAAATAGAAGAGCCATATTACAACCATCATAGACTCATTATACCAGATGATCATGACTTTAAAATGGAAATCCTCCAATTACATCACAACATACCTATTGTAGGACATTAAGGATATAACAAAACATTAGAATTGATCCAATAATCATACATATGGTCTTAACTTCCCACATTTGTGAAAGATTATATTTTACACTATGATCATTGTATATGATTTAAGAATTCAAACATTGCAACACCAAGAAAACTTCAACCATTCCCAATTTTTAATGGACCATGGCAAGACATCTCTGCTGATTTCATCACATATCTATCAGAATCCAATGAATTCAATTTCATATTGGTTGTAATTGAAAGATTTTCTAAAGAAATAGAATTCATATCATGCAATAAATCAATCACTGCACTCAAAATAGCAAGACTTTATTTGACACATCTGTAAAACCCATGGCCTTCCTCAAACAATAATCTTGGATCATGGACTACAATTCACCTCACATGTCATAAAAAAATTTGTGCAAAAAGCTTGAAATCACATCAAAATTCTCTATAGCTTTTTACTTACAAATAGATGGACAGACAGAACAAATAAATCATGATCTCCAATAATACCTTCATATCTTCATATCAGAAAAACAATACAAATGGATTGAATGGTTACCAATTCCACAATTCTCATATAATTCAAAAAGGCAAACTTCTACAAAAAAGACACCTTTTGATATCATACATTCCTATACTCCTTGACTTGGATTTAAACAGCATTAGTCAAAAGCACCCACTGCTAATGACTTTGTTGACAAAATCAAAGAGACAATCAAACAAGTCAAACAAAATCTAGTGATAGTACAAACATATATGAAAGCTCAAGCAGACAAACATTACTCAACAGCACCACAATATACTATTGGTGATAAAGTCTGGCTTTCAATGGAAAATCTAAAATTACCTCATGTATTATGGAAATTAATAGAATGATGGATTGGACCATACAACACCATTGAAACCAAAGGAACCAATGCCTACAAGTTTTGCCTTCCATTATCAATAAAAATTCATCCAGTTGTAAATATATTGTACATCAGACCATACAAAGAATGCCTTACAGGCCAATCCACATTCAAACCTGGACCAATTCTGATTATAGAAGATTGTAAAGAATAATATAAAGTCAAATTCATTGTTGATTCAAGATTCAAAAACAGACATCTTGAATGTCTTGTCCACTAGAAAGGATATGAAGACAATGAATGCACATGGGAACCAGCTGCTAACCTTAGAGGTGCACCAGATGCAGTAGCAAAGTTCCATAAATCATAACCAAGTACATCTCAAAGACTTCAAATGTCTAAAGTACAACTCTTTGATATCTTCTACCATTGCAGAAAATCAATCCTTGAACAGTCAATACTTCCTTTCAATCACCTAGGAGTTGATCCTTAAAAAAAATAGTGTTATAAACACTATATACTTCTTTTATTTTATTCCTATTTTTTCATTATTTTTCCTCACTCCTTGCTTTATTTCCTTTAACTCAAGTCTTTACAGATCACATGACTTACACAGCCATATCACATCACAAGTCACATGATGGATACACCTAGACCATGACATCATCAATGACATCACAGCCTAGGTCCATTAACACAACCAATAATCTAGACTCTTATCTCCTATTGCTTATCTATGACATCATACCCTCAATCCCAGGCACAACCTTTATCTCCAGATAGTAACTCATCAAAGCACAGCACTGAATCATCACTCAATCAGCAATCCACAGCCCTGCTTTGTCAAGCCAATGGCACAAGTCATTTGTATCTCATACCATGTGCAAGGGTTAGATTAGTTATCTCTAACCAATAAGATATGATCCAGTTATCTATTACCCACTCTAATATACTTTTGAGCTCCACTTTGGAGTTCTAATTGAATAATATATAAAGTGGCCAAATTGGAGGCATTCCTTCCAGTCTTGTTCTCCTTGGAGTATTCCTCACTTCCTATTGGATAATTCCCTCTATCTGGAGATATAGTGACAGATTCCCTGGATACCTGGACTCAGGTTGACACTTACTTCAGTACCACCAGCCTATTGTCTTATTGCATATAATCAATATTATCTTTGGAGTCTAGCAAGATCCAAATAGTAAGTTGGCCATTTCAATCTTAGCCTTCATATTGATTGTCAATTGTAGATATATATAGCTGCCTGTACAGAATCTTTCCAAAAGAACTTGGATAAATATGCATGATAAATCATGGCATTTATCTTGTCTAGTAGAGTCCAATTGAATCTTTCAGCTTGGCCATTTTGTTAAGGTTCTTGGGCAATTGTTTTTTGATGCTGTATTTCTCAAGATATGAGGAACAATGCAAATTCAGTGCCCATATATTCTCTTCCTCAGTTCAAACATAGAGACTTCAAGGAAAATCTGGTTTGTCTTTCTACTAGAGGAAAAAAGATACAAAAGATCTAAAAAGCCTGAGATTTCTTTTTAAAAAAAGTAACATGTATGAAAGATGAGTGATTATCTAGGAAAGTCATAATCCATTTTGATTGATATCTAGAATTGAGATACATCTCCAGCAGATCTATGTGAACCAGAACAAGGCAGAAAATCAACCAAAGTGCTAATTTAGAATGTGGAACCTGAGTTATTTTTCCAAAGATATACCCTTAGCATAATGGCACTTTTTGATATTGGAAAACACTCAGCTTAGAGATCCCCTCATATTTTTATAAGCATTGCAAATTATATTCATAGATGCATCTGCAAATCTATAATGTCATAGTTAGTAGGAATTTGATTTCTATAGTGACATGGTTAGACTTCTAGACAGTTTAATCTGCAAAGATTGAAACCAATGAAGTCCACTATGAGGTGATAAAGGTGATGCCTGTATTGTCAAATAGCCATGTTTGTTCCAAATATTGGTAGCTCTTTGATTAATTTTGGCATAATATTCCAATTTAGTTAATGCCAATATTAAAAGAAATCTATATGGAGAATCAGGTGAATGCCATATATTTTGTAGAGTGATAGATTTTTTGTCATGAGAATGTAAGATAATATGGCCAGGGCCAGTCATTTTCATAATATCACCATTTGCTACTTCATAGATCTTCTCCCCATTGCTAAGTGAAATGAAGTCAGCAAGATGAGGAGATATGTGATTGGTAGCACCACTATCAATCATTCAGTTGTTGTTCTTCCTCCTTTTATCCAATCTAGTCTTGAGTGATGTTGATTGAACAGCATAAGCATAAAAGCCATATTTATAGTTATAATGAAACTTCTTCTTCATAACCATTATTGATGAAAATAAAGATATTTCCTTTGATTTATCTTCAATCTTGAGTAAGAGTGGCTTCTTGGCTAGTCATGCCTTATAAAGTTTCTTTTTGTGTCTCCTTTTTAATCTCCATAAAATCTGTTTGGATGAAGATTTTCTATTTGATCTCCACTTTAATTTATCTTTTTTGGATAAGATAATAAAAGGAGTTATATTGGTTTCTCTTTTTCAATACCATTCAGGCATTGATCTAGGACAGATGTCTTCTAGTACAAGAATATAAATAAATATCTATTCCACAACTTTGAATCCCCTTTAGTATGGATTAGAAAATACATATTGGAAAGAAAAGGGTGAATGTGGTCCTTTTTGACACTAGTAATAAGAGTATGAAAGAAAAAATCAACTCTCCTACTTTTTTCTAAAGTATGGGTGAGTGCAAGATGTAGATCTGTGTGAGGAATGCCAAAGTATGCTAGCAGTGGCCAACTGTTTGGCATTTTTATGCAAAAGACACCTGGTTGGGGCTGAATGGCTTCTCTCCATATTTCTAGAAGTTAACTGTACCTCTTGCTGAACAGCTCATCTGGCAGCTAAGAGAATAGCAAGAAACTCTCTTATTTGAAAGAGGAGATGTCAGAGTCAAGAGTGAGATTCCTTGATGACTTCATAGTCTTTTTGCCATTGGTTGGTTAAACTTGCATGATATTGGATTTGTCTATGCAAGCTTCACTCTAGATTTTGCTGATGTTCATCTCTTTCCTATATGAATTAAAGTAAATCAGTTCATCATATCAAGATTTTAGACATGTAGTCAAAAACAGGATTTAGGACAATAAAATTGCACCACATCAACCTGTTAAATTTCCTGTTCCAAGCTGCTTGGATAGGAATGTCAACTCCTTCAAACTCTATAGTTCCTCTATAATGTCTTTCTTCTCTTCTAGGTCAATAGTACTCATCAATATTTTAGGCCATTGTCCAAACATTATTTGTTTTGTAAATTTCATCAGAGTCTGGTACTGAGAAGAAAAGGATGCTGTTATCATTGTTAAAAGATGGAATTATATCTTCCAAGATGATGCCTAGTTGCCTGTTTTTGGCTTGTTCTCAAATAGTTATATATTCAATATGATCTCTATTATAGATTTCAAAATCTTGATTATAGACTAGGAAATGAGACATGTCATGATAAGTTCTAGTGGAAAAAGCCCATCTGAGGCCTTCAAAGATGGAAAAAAAAGGCTTGTAACCATATGCAGATCCAATAAGAACTATGTTTCTTCCTACTGGAAATCAAGTGGTATAGATCTGTTGGCCAATTCTTCTGTTAGTATATCACACCCAAAGACTAGTAATGTCAAGCTCAACAAGAGTAGCATATTAGCTTGTGCCCCTCAAATAGAAATCATTTGTTAAATGACCAGTTTATATATATATATGTACTTTTTGGCCATTCTGATTGGTCATTTTGTTTATCATTTTAATGGAGATCTGAAGGCTGATGATGAATCATGGAGCTTGGACTATCTTTGGCATCTTGGAATTGGATGGATTGAAAAATTGGTTCAGATTTTCCATGTTATGTAGGAAAGTGGAATCAGAAATATGATTGATGACTGGTTGATGATTCTAAGTGAAGTCATTGATCTATACTAGATCCTGCATGAATGAATTGGTTACTAAGCAGGCCTCATTGATATCTTCTTATATCCAAGTCTGAATACTGTTTCATCTGAAGTCCAATTTAATGATGGTTTTGATAAAATTTGTGTCATCCTAAAAAGGATATATGAGTTGAGGAGAAAGATAGTGTTCTTTCTATCAAAGGAGGCATGGAGAAGGTCATCAAAGAGAATTGGCATTGAAAGATCTGCTTATTGTCAATTGGAAAGGTAAATTGATGCTAAAAGGCCATTGAGCAAGATATTGGTGAAGGTATATATGGCCAGTCTCTATAGAATTGATGGAACTTTGGAAAATCTCTATATTTTCAAGATCCTATTCTATATCTGATGCTTCTTCCAGATATTCTGGAGTCAGAGCTGAAGTTAGAATTATTTGCTTGATATACACCATATCTAGATCTTTATAAATCATGTTGGTCTCTTCTAGCTACTGAGCTTCCACTTCTTTTTAATAATGTTAATCTTTCTGAACCTGTAAATTCTCTAGTATTGTTTCCTCTAGAAAATATATCTACTCTTCTCCTTGTTAAGGGAGAGGTATGGAATATTTCAGGTCCAGGTGAGTTGGAGAGGACTCACTGGTGTAACTCTAGATATTCCTCAAGGGCATGATGATGTTGTATGTGGTCTCAATAGATTGTTTACCAGTATTGGAGTTGAAGATGTTCTTTTCTCCAGCAAGTTAAATATTGAACATTAGTGGCAATAAAGTGTTCTGATTCTTGGATTCTTTATTAGAGATAGTCATCTCTGCCAATTGCATTTCTTGTCCATTTGCATAAAGAGGGAAAATAAGGTTTTCTTCTTCTAAGTTCCTGGTAGTAGCTTCTAATATCCTAGGCAATACCTATATAGATTGTAGATCTATAGTCATAATGGTGGAGTTGGACCCAAAGGTATTGGAGCTCTCTTCTGAGCTGGGAGAGAAATATTGAAGCAAAGCCATCTCTGGAATAAAACAGTAATCCAGAAGTAAAAAAAGAAACCTGGCAGCCTCCAAATTGTTGGAGTCCAACTAGACTTGAAACATTAACAAGGTTGGATATTTCCCTTGAGAGGAAGATATATAAGTCCTATTGTCCAAGTTATTGTGCCAATAAGATCATATCTCAAATGTGAGTGCCAATAATTCTAAAGGTGTCTGTAAAATAGAAATATCTGCCTATTAGTATATGTTCCTTTAATTGTTCTTATTCTGATATAAAATATTATTGAAAACATTCTTCCAAACCAGCACTTGTTCAAGAGAATCCTAAGGATATATCCTTTGGAGGACTCCCAAGTGGTATCACATAAACCATTCATAGATATTTAGACTCATGATCTAGTTCTGAAATTCTTAGTTCTGAAAAAAATCATTTGTGAGAACTGCTTCTTTCTTGTGGTAGTGTCAAGTCTAGGTCCTCTAGAGTCAAGTCCAACTGGAGGATTAGTTTATCTAGTGAAGAAAAAGATCAGAACAGAGGAGGACTAAAGTTCAAATGAAAGAATCAAGGAAAAGAAATATAGAGGTGAGGATATTGACACAGACTTGTGTGTTGCATCTTTGCATAGTTCTGGATCCTTGTATTTTAGAGGGACAAAGTGGAGATCAGGGATCAGACAAGTGAAAGGGAAGACTTAGTTCAATATTTATACTAAAGAGAAAATACAGGAGGAACAAGGGATTAAATACTAAAATCATAAGGTACAAGGAGATATGAAATAGAGATGAACATATGGTAGGTAGTCAATATAAAACAACAAATATCAAGAGATGTCAAGTATGTCAAAGTGTAGGAGATGAAATAAAATGCAATCAGAAAATATTTCAGGGAAAGATATTGGATTTCAGGAAAAGGTATAGGATAAGGTATAGATGTTCCAAGTAGCAGAGGAAGTATGTTCAAATAGAGAAAATGAACTCCAAATCAAAGTCCAAGGGAATAATGGACAGAAAAGGATGGAGATGGATGGAGTTGGCCAAAAGAGGTAGAAATAGGGTTGGAGAATGGAATATGACAGATAGTAAGAGAAGTTTAGGTGTATTACTATATATTGGTTGTGTACCACCTAGAGGATGTTCTTAAGAAATTGATTTGGATTAGCCAGAGATGGAGGTGTTCTTGAAGGAGAGGAGATATGATAGGTAGATAATGTTAGGAGTGGAAAAAGAAGAAATAGAAATAGAAGGAGAAGATACTGATGGAATATTATTTAAAGAAGGAGATGGAGTAAATGGAGGTTGAGAGTGTGGTGGAGAGGAGGATGTGGATGGTGGTTCTAATCCTAGAGGAAATAAGTTGCCTCTATTATTTGGTATACTAGGAGTAGAAGTGTAAGTATTAAAATAGCCAATTTATTACTTGGATCTTACAAGATTCCAAAGGGCAATATTAGTTAGTTGCTGATAAGACAATAGGTAGGGATACTGAAGTAAATGTTAACCTGAGTCAAGATGTACAGGGAATCTGTCACTATACCTTTGAACAGTGAAGATAACCTAATAGAAAATGAAAGAAACTTCAAGAAAGACAAGACTAAGGAAAATGCCTCTAGTTTGGCCATCTTATATACTATTCAATTAGAACTCCAAAGCAGAGCTTGAATTACATGAGGGCAGGTAAATAGATAGCTGGATCATATCCTATTGGTCAGAGATAACTAACCTAACCCTTGCACATGGTACATAATAAAAGTAGCTTGTGTCATTGACTTGATAAAGCAAGGCTGTGACTGCTGACTGAGCAATGACTCAGTACTATGCTTTGATGAGTCACTATCTTGAAATAAGGGCTGCACTGTGATTAAAGGTATGATGTCATAGATAAGTAATAAGTGATAAGAGTCTAGGTTATTGGCTATATTGATGGGTCTAGATTGTGATATCATTGATGATGTCATGGATCTGGGTGTGCCCATTATGTGACTTGTTATATGATGTGGCTGTGTATGTCACATGACCTGTGGAGACTCAAGTTGAAAAGAATAAAGAGATGAGTAAGGGAAAAATGATAGAAAAATAAAAATAAAATAAAGGAGATATGTAGCATTCATAACAAGTATGGTCTACAAATATTTCAACCATTTGATCATGAATGTATTGATTAATATTAAGATTTGATGACTTATAAAGCTCCAGTCTTTCTCTTTCTACCTTAGTAAGACATTTATTAACTCTTTGAGTGAACAATGATGGAAAGAGATGAAGTTAAGAGGAATAAAGGAGGAGGAGAGGATTTAACAACAATAGGGAGAAGATAAAGAAGAGAATTGAGGAATATTATCAATCAAATGATGTTCTTCAATAAGTATCAGTCTTAATTCATTTCCTGAAGAGGAAACAATCAATAATTATTTTGGTTGCTCTCCATCAATAAAAATAAGGATAGGATTAAGAATCTGTCTCTCTCTTCTATTAGCAATGGATATTGGCTCCCATCCATCTCAAATAAGAGTATGACTTAATGCCTTATGTAAGGCAAATTGTATGAAATGGAAGATAAGCCTTTCTTTTATAGTAATATTCAAGAGGAATAGCTCTAGAATAGATTCTAGGTATTACAAACACTACATATTTTCCTTATTTTATTCCTATTTTCCCACTATTTTTTCCTTACTTCCCTCTTCATTTTCTTCAACTCAAGTCTCTACAGGTCACATGACTTACACAGCCACATCACATGAAGGGCACATCTAGACCCATTAATAACATCACAACCTAGACCCATTAGTATAGCCAATAACCTAGATTCTTATCTCTTATTACTTATCTATAATATTATATCCTCAACCTTGGTATAGCCCTTATCTCAAGATATTGACTCATCAAAGCACAGCACTGACTCATCACTTAGTCAGCAATCCACAGCCCTGCTTTGTCAAGCCAATGGCACAAGTCACTCTTATTTTAAACCATATATAAGGATTAGGTTAGTTATCTCTAATCAATAGGATATAATCCAGCTATCTATTTATCTGCCCTCATGTAATTCAAGCTCTGCTTTGGAGTTCTAATTGAATAGTATATAAGGTGGCCAAACTGGAGGCATCCCTCCCAATCTTGTTCTTTTGGTGTTTCTCCTATTTTTTATTGGATAATCCTTACTGTTCAGAGGTATAGTGGTAGATTTCCTGGACACCTGGACTTAGGTTGATGCTTACTTCAGCACCACCAGTCCTATTGTCTTATTGCATACAATCAATATTGCCTTTGAAATCTAGCAAGATTCAGATAGTAGGTTGGCTGTTTCACTAGGGCAAGATGGAGTTGCTCAAAGCAAGCAATAGCTTCAAGTAAAAGAGTCTCAAGCTCTATGGTCACCATAAAGAAAAGGGTATGGATAAATCAAAAGACTATATGTTTCCCTATCTGTCTAGGTGAGGTTTATAACCTGAAGAAAGAGTGGAGATATAACACTCTCTCTTCTGGAATGTATAGTACAGCAATAGTAGGTATTACAAGTGGAGACTTACTTATGTATCTTCACAGAATACTTGATAGAAGCAAGAAATTATCTTTGAAGGTCTTGTCTTTGAGGACAGTTGAGATGATCAAGTAAGAAGGAAAATAAAGGTATTTCTCCTTATTCTATATAGGGTACAGTAGTCTTCATATATATTTATATACAACTTAGATATAAAGAATAATCTAACTCATGGTATTGATGAGCATAGGATATGAGTTAGACATTTGGAATGTTCTAGTCTGATTCATAATCAAGTGCTTACTGATGATGCAACCAAGGCTGTGGTTGCTGACTGATTGTTGAATTATGATTGTGATTTAACTTTGAGTCAGTATGACTCAAGTTTCAACAATTGTAAATTGCTTCATTAGGATTATTATCCTAATGGTTAGTCAACAAGTTGACTATTAGCACTTCAACAGGAACTCTAGTTGAAACTGTTGATTGAGACTGTCATAGGTATTCAAGTGCATCGAGTCCACCTGTGTTGGAACGATAGGTGCGTTTGACTCATAAAGTCCGCACAAACGACGTCTGACAGCGCGTGGCAGGATACACCAACAGTAGCTTGTACACGAGCTCAATTGACTACATCAACATCCCCAGCACACCCTCTTACTGGTACCTCCTATTCGATTGTGCATTCTTTATGTTTCTTGTCTGAATGCGGACGAAGACGACTCACAGGACTACTGATAGCGTTGACGGTGCAAGGATCTTCGATTTCTATTGGGAGGGGAGTGAATGCTGCGATCGACACATGTACGACAAACATAGCTGGCTCCATGGACACCATCGAAGCCGTCTACGCAAAAAT
>JBBPKA010000163.1:0-64315 GCA_038088995.1 Guyanaporus albipodus
ACTTGTCTCTGCTGCACGTTGACAGCAACGTGCCCGTTCCCGAGTACGCGACACACTTGCATTCTGTTTCGTGTCCTTCCAACGACCCCATACATTCCCACTCTTCAGACTCGGACGGGTCTTCGTCGTCCTCTGAGGCCTCGTGTTTTTCCCATACGCCAATGGTAGCATCAAAGGATCCCGTCGCCAACGTTTTTCCAGAGGGCGTCCATGCGACGCTCCGAACCGTCTTCGTGTGCTCCGTCTGGATCGTCGTGAGATGCGAAAACGACAGCCTGCTCGGGTCGTGCGGATCTTTTTGGTAATAGTATAGGCGCACTGTCTTGTCCGCCGAACACGAGGCCAGCAGAGGTTTGGCTGGGTTCCAAGCTACTTGCCACGCGCGGTCTTCGTGACCTGAGCGCGAAAAAAAAGGGTCGAAAACGTTGTCAATGTGGTCGAATGGTATGCATTGCCTACCTGGTGGCTCGGCGTAGAGCTGTAGTGAGAGTGGTAGATCCAATGCCATTGGGGTGAGCATAACTCGGTGATGGTGTATTTTTTCTTCCCCTCTGTGAATCGCCCTCAAGTTGAGCGAATGGGAGCGTGTACTTATGAACCGGAGCTTTGGCTTCCGAATCCGAATTGGTCGGACCGATAATCGGTGGCTGTGTTCGGGCAACACAACATTCAAATCGAACCCTGTCCCCCGCAACACCTTGCAGAGCGGTGATGGCGATGTATCGCCACACGGGTTTGTCCGCTCCACGGTTCTTTAGCGTGACGTTGGCATTACCAAGACCATATAACCCATGTTCAACAACTCCTCACACATCGATGCTAATCATTCCACATTCAGTGAAGTCCATCGTGACCAGTATTTCACCTCTCGCACAAACGTACAAGGCAATCAAACGGTGAACACGATCGTGTACGGAAATCAAATATTGCAAAACAGTCAAATAGGTCAGCCTGGCCTGGCTGTCTTCTACGGCTTCTGACCGTGATTAGGCTTGGAAGCGTTGCACAAGGCAAGTGCACCTAGCGCTGCATTCGATTCGGCAGAGCGTCACCCCGCACCACGATGTTTAGAAGGTACTCGACTCCGACTCCTCGATCGTTTGACGAAGTGGGCCGACAGCGAGGACGAGGACGTCGGGCACAAACCAGTTTGCTGGGTCAACGGTCGGCCTGGCTCCGGAAAATCAGCAGTGTCTCAAACAATCGCAGAGACATTCGCCTCTCAGAAACGTCTGGCGGCCACCTTCTTCTTCTCGCGGCGCGATATCCAGCGACGTACTACCCATCACTTCTTCCCGACGATCACCACCCAGTTTCTGTTTTCCGTTCCCTCGATCCGCCCAGCTATTCTTGCTGCCTTGGAACAGGATCCCATGCTTCCATCCAAGGTGCTCCGCGAACAGATGCAAAAGCTTCTTTTGGAACCTTTATCTATTGATATTGAACATCCCCCATCATCATTCTTGATCATAGTCGATGCTCTTGATGAATGCGATGACCCAGAGATTGTCGTAGAGCTAGTATCCCTTTTGATCCAATTCGTCCGCGCTTCACCTTTCCCCTTGCGTCTTCTGATAACGAGCCGCCCAGAGAATTGGCTCCAAGCTTGCTTTCGCCAACAGGATGTCGCCTCAAGCACAGTCATCGTTGAGGTCGAGTCCTTTCCCGTCGAGGACGACATTCGGAACTTTCTGCAGCATTCCCTAAATCAAGTCCACCAAGAGCACTCGCAGATCATGCCGGATGCACCGTGGCCATCTACGGAGGATCTCGACCGGATCGTCGAAAAGGCATCTGGGCTTTTCATCTTTGCGTGGACGGTAGTCAAGTTTATCGGAGATAGATTGCACAATCCAGTTCAACGCCTCCAAGCCATCTTGGATGACAAACCATCCGAGGAAACCACATATGCCGACCTCGATGCTCTGTATTTCGACGCCGTGTCTGCTTTCCCCGATGTTGACATCATCCGTCTCATCCTTGGCATCGTATATTGTCTGTCTGTCCCGATGACTGTATCGGCGTTACACCAGTTGCTGGACCGACAGGATGTGGATGTCAGGATTGTCATCCCTGCGCTGGGCTCGGTGTTGCTATCATCCGAGAATGGTGAACAGCCTGTTCAATTTTACCATGCATCCTTTCGCGATTTCCTGGTCTCGCCGCAGAGGTCGCGAAAGTACGCCATCGATGTGGTGATCTGTCATCAACTCATGGCTGAACTCTGCTTCAAGATCATGGTCAAGTCGTTGAAGCGTAACATGTGCAACATTGATAACCAATTCAAGCTGAATCATGACATCGTGGACCTTCAGACACGAAGGGAGGTGGTCTATGGAGAAGCATTGATATATGCGAGTCGATACTGGTTGCACCACCTCACTCAGCTCCCTAGTCGAGGTGGTGGATACGAATCGCTCCTCGATATAATGCAGGAATTTTGCAGAAAAGTGCTCTTGTACTGGATCGAGATGAGTAGTATTTTTGACGATGTAGAGAAGGCAATCTTGATGTTGTGTCGTGCGTCGAATTGGCTCAAGGTGAGACACTTTTGTTTTTATATCACTCTCGTTTCTGATCTCGTTCAGTCGCTTGCCATCGTTCCAAAGGAGACGCTCGCCTTGATCAAAGATGCTGAACGGCTGTTGTTACTTTTTAGGCAGCCCATATCTCAAAGTGCACCCCATGTTTACCATACGGCGATTGCCTTTACTCCTTTATCCAGTCCACTCTATACCAACTTCAAGCATGAGGCAGGGGGTTCGTACGTGATCCATCAGGGTCAGGACGAGGCTTGGCAGGCATATCAGTATGCCATCAGCCTCCGTTCCATTATCTCTGTCGCTTTCTCGCCGAATGGAATCATCATTGCTACGGCCGGCGCAAATCAGGGCGTCCAATTGTGGAATGCCGCCACTGGAGGGAATGTGGCCAGCTTGGGGGACTCGGCGTCATCTGTCTTAGTCCGATTCTCTGATTCTGGTTCCTTCCTTGCGGCTGCCTTTGAGGATGGTATGGTCACCGTCTGGGACCCCAATGTGGGTCGAGAGCACTTCAAGGATGTCGATGTCCACACAGATAAGATCACCTGTCTCGGGTTCTCCCCGGATAGCAGCCTTCTCGCATCTGGTGCTCGGGATCGCACGATCCAGCTGTGGTCGCTCGATTCAGCCTGCCGCCTGCGCAAGCTGATTGCTCATGAGGGCCCGGTTACGGCTCTCGCCTTCATACCTGACTCTCAACGATTGTGCTCGGGAGCAGAAGACAATCTGGTCATTCTCTGGGATGCGAAAACTGGCAAAACGACTCGCAAGATGAGGAGCCATCGTGCAGGGATCACTACATTGGATGTCTCTCGTGATGGAACTATGGTCGCCTCGGGCTCGCAAGACAAGACGATCAAGATCTGGGACGTCCGGTCAGGTGATTGTACGCGCACGCTTTCCAAAGGACATGAAGGCGACATCCGGGCAGTACATTTTTTTGACGACGACACTCGTTTCCTGTCGGCTTCGAATGGGACAATCCTTGCTAGTGGTGTTTCTGTTCGCAAATGGTGCCCCGACGTTACTATTTGGTCGCACGTGCAAGATCTGCGGACCGCAGCCAGTAACGCACCAAACTGGGCATTGAAAGCCGTGGGGCGCGGGGTGCCTGCATTCCTGTGGAAGAAGGCTGTAAAGAAGACCTTGACCAATGTGGAATCGACGCCAGAAATTTTGGTTGCTCGCTCGTTACGGTCCTCTTCCTTTGCTTTCTCCTATCTGACTGAAACTTGGTGCGCACCATTGGGAACTGTAGTGGAGATCCCTTCCCTTCACGTCTCACGCGCTGATCTGTCGACAATCGCACTATCCCCAGATGGCACTCGCGTTGCCGCTGGGGATGGTTCTGGGTCGTTAGACATTCTGGATACAACCGTGCCGAGCAGAAAATGGACTGACGAAAGTCGAGATTTCTCTGTTCCGCTCCTTGAGCCGGATACAGTGGTGGCCTCCCCAGACGGGATGCGGTTTCTTGTCCACGGCGGACTGACGTGGTACCTCGTCGACAGTCATTTTCACCTCCTCTGCAAAGTCAACTTTGGCCTCGTCGACTTCATGCGCACGGATGACGTGGCCAAACCCGTTTTCTCGGCCGACTCTCGTACGTTTGCATGGACCATGTCCGACATCTTGGACCGCAAGAAGAATATAGTTCGCGTGTATGAGTCCACGACGGCTACGCAAACGGTCCGCTTTTCGGGAATAAAGAAAGTTCAGGTGTTCGTTGTCTCCCCAGACGGCAACTTCGTCGGATGTGGTCATGACGGTGCCATCACAGTCTGCGACGTTGGTATGCATGTCAAAAGGGACATGAACGTGGCACCGGGCACCTCCGTCGTGGCATTGGTATTTTCCAGCGATTCGAAGATGTTGTTGAGCGGTTCTACACAGGGGGTCATACATCTCTGGGACCCCTCATCTGGGGCATGCAAAGCGACCGTTACTCACGAAGCATTCAATTCTGCCGTCGCGGCCGTATTATTCGCACCGTCTACTGACTTGGCCGTGATCGCGCACACAGACGGGGCGGTTCGCATCGTCTCTCTTTTGACGTCGGCCTCGTACACACTTTGTCCTAGCGAGAACTCATTCACGCAGAACATGAAGGACATCTATTTTTCACAGGACCCACTCATGCTGACGTGCAGGACTTACGACAACAACGTGTCCTTTTGGAGTATGCCCTCCCACCTCTTTCCACCTGGAGAAGGCGAGAACTACAGTCTGTCTTGCCCCGTCCGTGACAACCCGAAGCAAGAGGAGTGCGACGGACCGCCGTCCGAAGACGGGGATGTCTTGGCGTCTACACCGCATCTGATCTCCGAGCACAAGTATCAGATATTCGACTGTCTATTTCGGTCCTCGTACGTGATACGAGAGGATGGATGGGTATGCAAGGGGCACAAACGGTTGTTCTGGCTCCCGCAGCATTTACGACCCACACAGACCCAGCTAGATTTCGCGGCTTTCAACGGAACAATGATGATCCGAACACATACTGGACGGGCGCTCTTTTTGACGCTCCGTGATGATCTGTGATGACGATCTGTGATGGCTGGATGCAATTTGCGAGTGACGATGTTTGTATTGTACTTGATGACGAATTTTGATTGAATGGCGTCGTGTGACACCGCGCAGATCTATAATGTTTCTCCTTGATTTGGGAAACGCAGCTTGATGCGTTTTTAGGCACATATATCCTACCTATATACTAGATACCCATGGCGCCTTCATGATCACCACTGATTTGAACGCCTACCACCGTTTTATGCTACGGAAGACCAGATCGCTACACTGACAAAGACCTGTCATAGGTCCTGCAGCGGTATCTAGGGTTACAACGAGATGACATGAGGAGAATCTTGTTTTTTATGAATAAGCTGCCAGACATTCATGTTTCGGGAGCAAGTACGATAGACGGACATGAGCTACACGCCCAAGTAGTGAATGTCTGGCCGTCCCACTGGTCATATTAGAGCACGGCCAGTTCAGGAGTCCATTTTGCCTTCGTCGTGGTCTTCATCTCTTTATTTCTGAAGTAGAGCGTAGCTTTGGTGTTTGAGCGTCAACGTCAATCACACGGTTCGACGAAATCGATTTTTGTATGGAGACACTCGCTGACATTTTGAGTATTGAAATCGACTCGTCGTTCGTCCGATACCAATTCAACTAAGCTTCACCGGTAGGACATCGAAGCTGATGGTCGCTCTTCTTCCGCTCTTGGGTGCATTTTCAGAACTATCGCACGTTTACGCCCACACAAAAACGTTTTATCTAGACTTCTGGACCTTCTGGACCTGTGATTCTGTACGGCAAGCGCGTTGCAAGTCGCTGTTGGCGTATGTGGCACGCGGCAATGGCAAAGAAGCTGTTGTTTGGCCCTGTTAAATTTACAAGCCCTTGCCTTCCAATTATGGCACTACGCTTGTTGTTCAAATTCATCGATTGCCAAGACCAAGGAATACGTCCGAGGACCCACTGCATTCCGCCACTAATGATCCAGACTGGTCTCATACAGAGCGCACATGACGACCTTGTGACGGATGTGTCCTACGACTATTATGGACTTCGTCTTGCGACTTGCAGCCTCGATCAACGGTAAGGCTTGATCAAAGCGTCTTTCGGTCACCCCAAATCTATTTCAGAATCAAAATTTGGCAACTAGACGAAGCCGAAGGGACTTGGAGCGTAGAAGACGAGTGGAAGGTCGTGTCGCACCTCGTAATATTGCATGCAAGGCATTTATCGCGATTTTTTTTTGACATAGGCACATGATGCTGCAGTCTCGAGGCTGAGCTGGGCTCATCCAGAGTTCGGCACGATCCTTGCATCAGCGTCGTTTGACCGGACTGTCAAAATCTGGGAGCAGACATCCTTTGCGGGCGGTGGAGACGTCCAGTCTAACGGGTCCACGCATGCCCAGACAGCATCTAATTCGTCGTCACGATGGGTGGAAAGGGCTGTATTACTGGACGCGCGTGGCACAGTGAGGGCGGTGGAATTTGCTCCCCATCATTTTGGATTGAAATTGGTGTGTATCAACGTGAATTCTACGATAATCCCGTGACACACATGCCCAGGCAACCGTCTCTTCTGACAACCACCTTCGGATATATGAATGTCTAGAACAATCCTCGTTGGCTACCTGGCAGCTCTGCGAGGAGGTGGACGTCATGACACTTCCATCGATGTCGTCTCCTTCGTCGTTGTCTGTTGCATTCGCAACACCCACTCAAACGAATGCAACACTCGAAGGTGCATCCGCATCTTTGGTTGCCCAGGCACTACAACAATCGCAAGTCCCATTGCAGCAGCGGCCTGGGTCGGGCAACCGGGAAGCAGACGGTGGCTGGTGCGTATCATGGTGTAAAGAAAGATACTGGGGAGAAGTTCTCGCGACCAGTTGTGGTGTCTCCGGAACCGTGAAGGTACGCAGCTTCAATTTCGCCACGGCTTGAGCTCACTGAACCTATTAGATAATACAAGTATCACCCTCTCGTCGACCAACAACCCTGCTGACACTGGACCCAACTCCTAAACCATCAGAGCCCAATTCTGGGACAGCGCCGTCTGGTGATGGAGAAGCACCAACACCGTATGCGATCACCTCTGTTGCATGGGCCCCGTCTTGCGGAAGGTCATATCATCTCCTCGCAACCGGAGGAAGGGACGGTCATGTGAGAATTTGGAGGATGAGACCAGCTGAAGACAACGACGATACCGAGGCGGTGGGAGAACCACGGTGGACAGGCACGATCGTTGCCGACTTTGATCATCACAAGTATGTCCACCCCAGATCCCAGCGTACCGCGCTAATCACCCTCTGTAGGTCGGCGGTGGGTCGGGTAGAGTGGAATATCATGGGGTATGATCATTGCATCAGCTTTACCTAGCTAGGTTGCTAACATGCACTCCAGTACTGTCCTCTCGTCAGCTGGTAATGACGGTCGCATTCGGTTGTGGAAAGCCACGATTGGAAGTGTCTGGAGACCTGCAGGCAGCATCGGAGTTGAACAATCTGAAGATTCGCCTGATGCAGATGCAGTCATGGACGATAGCGCTGCCGGCGAATAGTGCGACTCGAGAGTAGTCAGCTGAGTGTATAGACTGTCCAGAGAAAAAGATCAGATGAGAACAACCAAGTGGGCACCCGACTTGAGCTTCCGACTTGCGCTGCATCGGCCCGGTTCAATTTCCCACTGACTGGCTACTACCGGATCCTGTATTACCACAGAACCAAGCACGAATATACCCAATAGACGTTGAGTCCTACGAGTACATACTAACTGATGTCGCAATCTGGGTCAATCACTTCCAATTATTCTTTAGCAACGCATCTAACCTCGATCCTCTCTCACCTGAGTCAGTGATCCGCGCTACAAGGTCGTCGTATGCCGCAATCTTGGCTCCGATGTAATGCCTCTATTGGAGAGCAGGCATGAACTGGAGGTACGTTCATGCATTGCGGTATGATTTTTGGGTCAGTTCAAGATGGGGGTTAGTTGGTCGTCTGGCCAGAGGACCGTGGATGCGAAAGGGAGTGGCTGTTGGAGAATATCCCTGGTGCAACTGGGGTCATCGTCATGCTGACAGACAAAGTATGTCCTTCATAGAGTGACACCCCCATGCTCAACTTTGTTTCCAGGTCGATTCGGAACTGCTGGACAAGGGTCAGTCATGAAAAGCAATGCGAACATTCTCCGGCTCTGATTGATTACTAGCTGGCTCCAGTCTCCGAGTGGTGTCGACAATGTCAGTTGGTTATGGTGAGGCTATTTACCGTCATGACATAATTCTTCATTGATCGTCCCATGGGCCACAGAACACATTGACCTTGAGGCAGTTGCGAAAAGGGGACTTAAGGTCGGTTATACACCTGACGTTTTAACCGATGCAGGTGAGTTTCATCCACCTACGCAGTTTCGAGCCCTGGAACATTCGATTGTCATCTAGTTGCCGATCTATCAGTGATGTTGGCACTGATGGCGGGAAGAAATGTCGGAATAGGGTACTCCATTGTGCAAAGCGGCGGGGTATGTAATGAGTCAGATGTCTACATGTTCGAGACACATTGACTGACACACTCGCAGTGGCCGAGCTTTTCGTGGGCCCCTTTCCGTCTTTGCGGTCCCCAACTGAGTACAACAGCACTTTCTCCGACGCGCAAGGTTGGCTTCATCGGATTTGGGCGAATAGCTCAGGCAACTCTGGCCCGACTTGTCCCATTTGGCATCACGCATTGCCTGTATTCGTCGAACCCCACCTCCCCACCGAACCCGCAGCGCGACGGAGAATTACAAAAGAAGTACAACTTAGGGGCTGTCTCGAGGGTGGAATTAGAAGAACTGGCCCGTGAGAGTGATATTCTGATTGTTCTCGCGCCAGGTGGTTCTGGGACCTATCACGTTGTCAATGAAGACTTTTTAAGGAAAATGAAGACAACCAGCGTGCTTGTGAACACAAGCAGAGGCACGCTCGTGGATTCCGACGCGCTTGCAATGGCCCTCCAGGAGGGCTGGATCTGGGCCGCAGGGCTTGACGTCGTGGAGGGCGAACCAAACGTGCCGAAGGGTCACCCTCTGGTCAAGGAACCAAAGTAAGCCACGATACCCGATGTCTGACTACTATGCTTGGCTCATTCTGCGTAACATGACAGATGCATTATTGTTCCACATATCGGCAGTGGGACGCTGGAGACACGGAAGCACATGGCGACGTACGCCGCCCAGAATTTGATTGCTGCTGTCTTGGGCGGTGACTACCCCATGCCAGCTCAAATTGACCTCCCATGACCACGGTGTCTTGGTTCCGGGGAAGGTGTCCATGTGAACGTTGGGCTGGGAATAGGACGTTGATTAGCCTGAGCACGGCCGGTTTTGTGTCCGAGGCTGACTAAGCTTTCCGATCCGTTTCACTTAAAAAGGTTTGGTTAAAAATGACACTAGACTCTCGTCACCCTTTTTTTCCCCTGCGACCATGACCAAGTTCATCCTCGTCTCTGGGGGCGTGGTCAGTGGGATCGGCAAGGGTGTCATTGGTGCGATGCAACGTCTTCCGTGCCGTAGATCAATGTTCATGTCGTCCGATGTGTAGCATCTTCGACCGGTCTACTTCTGAAAACGGCTGGCCTCAAGGTCACAGCAATCAAGATAGACCCTTATATGAACATAGATGCCGGTACTATGCGACCCACCGAGCACGGTGAGATCGCAGCAAACGTCGTTTATTGGTCTCGCGCCTGAGTTGTCCTCACTAGGTGAGGTGTATGTCTTGAATGACGGTGGCGAGGTAGATTTGGATTTGGGAAATTATGAACGTTATCTGGATGTCACGCTATCGAGAGACAACAACATAACTACTGGTAAGATCTATCAAGAGGTAATCGAGAAGGAGGTTTGTTTGCGTTTAAGTCGTGCGTGTGTCCGTCTTGATCTCCACCATAGAGACGAGGCGAATATCTTGGAAAAACGGTCCAGGTCGGGTCGTGGCTACTATCAATGCACATGAGAGCCTGATCTGCCGCTCGGTAGATCGTACCCCATGTCACAAATGCTATTCAAGATTGGATAGACCGTGTCTCTAAAATCCCAGTCGACAACTCTGGCGAAGAACCAGACCTCTGCATTGTCGAGGTACGCGTCGCCGTTTTCTTGAATTAAAATGCCTCAAGCATCCTTAGCTCGGTGGGACTGTCGGAGACATAGAGTCTGCTCCTTTCGTTGAGGCCATGCGGCAGTTCCAGTTTCGGGTCGGGCATGAAAACTTTGCTCTCATACATGTTTCGCTAGTACCAGATATGCATGGCGAGCAGAAGACCAAGCCGACGCAGACCACAGTGCATGCACTGCGAGGGCTTGGACTGCTCCCTGATCTGGTGGGTCATGATTCTTGTTGATGTCCACGTATGCAGTCAAACTCAAATATCATAGATTGCTTGTCGGTTGCTGGGCCCCAAGCCATTGGAAAAGGCGACCAAGGAGAAGATCTCCATGTTTTGTCATGTTGCGACTGAGCAAGTGGTCGGGGTGCACGATGTGACTTCCGTGTATCACGTCCCGCTGCTGCTGCGGTCTCAAGGGATTGTTGATTACCTCCGCAAGCGGCTGAACCTGTCAGCTCTCAAGATCACGGAGGATATGGTATCTAAAGGTTCATCTTTGGGTATCAAATGGAAAAGCATGATAAAGGGGTACGTCTCTTTGTACTGCGTTTCTGGGACATCACCCCCTCCGCTCATCATTACCCCAGCCACGATCGCCTCTTTGACCAGGTCAAGATTGTTCTGGTTGGGAAATACACTGACCTCAAGGACTCGTACATGTCTGTTATTAAAGCCCTGGAGCACTCGGCATTTCGCGTTAAGCACGAGCTTGTCCTCCAGGCTCGTTAAGCCTTTCAACTTACACCATTGCACGCTGATTGGATCAAGCTAGTGGGTGGAGTCTTCCGACCTCGAGCCTCAAACACAGGTGTCCGATCCCGCCAAATACCACGATGCATGGCGCAGCATCGTGGGTGCCGGGTGTGTCTCCTTTCCTTTACTGAGAGCCTACGTTGAGATCGTTGATTAAGGGGTATTCTCGTCCCTGGTGGTTTTGGACAGCGCGGGATCGAGGGTATGATCCTCGCAATTAAATGGGCGCGCGAACAGAAGGTACCATTCTTGGGCATCTGCCTTGGATTCCAGATGGCAGTGTTAGAGTGGGCGAGAAGCGTTCTTGGCGTGCACGGTGAGTCTAGAATCCTTTTGGCGAATTTTATGGCTTCCGTTGAGTCGAGAATGCAGACGCCACGTCAGCCGAGTTCCAACCCGATGCTACTAACCATTTCATCGTCTTCATGCCCGAAATATCGCGTACGCACATGGGAGGAACGATGCGCCTTGGTCTACGCCCGACGGTTTTCCAACCTTGCGCTAACATTCCCGATCCAGAGACTTCGCCCTCTGAGTCTCCGTCTAGTACCATCGCAAATGGTACCGCTGAGAGTCGTCCAATCGTCAATGGCACCGATCCCTCGACGTCGACGTGGTCCATAACACGCAAACTATATGGTAACGCGGAAAAGGCGTGGGAGCGCCATCGTCATCGTTACGAAGTGAACCCCACAGAAGTCGCCCGTCTCGAGGCGTCTGGACTAAGCTTTGTGGGTAAAGACGAGCGTGGTGAGCGAATGCAGATTCTCGAACTCAAGGACCACCCGTTCTTTGTCGGGCTTCAACCTCACCCCGAATTTTGCTCTCGGCCGTTGAACCCGTCGCCGCCATTCCTTGGTTTCGTTTCTGCTGCCTGTGGGACCACCGTGCTCGAGGAACAATTGGAGGAACAATTGAGATCCTTCAAGCCGCCGCACCCGGAAGATGTCATGGTCAGCGAAGAAGTATTGAGGGCGCGGACGAGGGAGCGTCCCATTAGTAACGGGGTAACGCCCGTGAGGGCGTCGCCCGAAATGGATTAGTCGGGGAGGGCAAAGGATCATCCCAGTACAAAGGCGTACTTATGTTACGAGGAGCAATAACCCAGTTCCGAGTGTACATAAAAAGACACGTCCCGCTGTGTCTGGGATGTTTGAATCCAAGCCCGTGTCCCGCAGATATTCGTAATGACTGTTGTTTTACGTGGTATTTATCAATATAAGGTAACCAAACCCTTTAAGGCTCTCTCCAGACGCGACTCGGGAGGGGGTAACATCAATACCACCGCTTTGGCTTCTTCTGCACCTTCGCACCCTCCCATACCGAATGGTTCTTATGTTTGGACTTTGCAAGCGGGGAAGCTCCAGCGATCACCAGACCGTCAACGAATAGACCCTTCGTCTTCGATTGGGTGCTCTGCTCGTACGCCTCCACAAACTTCCTAGGGAGTCTTGCGAGAGTCGGTATCGAGACATTGAAACATTCCGCAGCCCAGGAAGACACGCCGGCTACAACTCCATCCGGTTGCAATCGCAGTGAAGGCGTGAGGGGGAGGTAATATCCTAGCAATGAGGCTGCTATGCTCCGAATGTTGGCAGGGTCGATCCGACGCCGTTTCTCTGCGAGAGCAGACTGCAAGAACTCGGTGGATAGATTGGACGACTGTGGGGAAAGGGAAGTAAGCTGATCATCGAGGTGGGAGATCGAGAGTGGTTTTATGGGGAGGCTAGTTAGCTTCCAATTCATGTATCCTGCCTCCCAAGGCAGTAGCAACATATCTGCGCGCACGACAGGTCTGTTGTCATCCTTTCGTTTTCCAGTCACAAAGGAATCTACGCCTCGAGCCATCCTCCCTATGCGGTGGACGTACATGGTCTCCTTGTTTGGAACACCAATTTGGATGACCCTCGTCACCCGAGGATAGTCTACCCCCCTTGCACTGATGTCCGAGGTGACCAGTATCGTCGGCTTTTTATCTCGGATCTTCCCAGCCTTGCGAAACGATACTCGAGTGCTATCTCTGGCTGGTTGCTTCATTTTCGAATGCATCGTCAAGATCTCGGTAGTGGCATCCGGTAATACTCCTTCCGCCAGTGAACACAACAACATCGAGAACAATTCTGTCGTTGGGATGGTGGGACAGAACACGATGACCTTGGAGCTCGAGCCGTGGATGAGCTGGTCGTGTGCCAACAACTTCAACAAGGTTGGAAGTTGATCAGAGGCCGTGGGACAGAGCGTGTGGAATTGTTCAATGTGATCGTGGGTCGCAAGTTCTTCATCATGAGATGCGACACGCTCCGTATTGGGTGTCAAGTCTGACCCTGACGAAGCAGCATCGATGAACCTATGGTTCGGAGACAAAATCCATGATGCCAGTTGTCGGACGGCGCGTTGCATGGTTGCGCTGAAGAGTAGAGTTTGGCGAATGGGATGCCGAGGGAGAAAGGAGGCAATTGCGTCAATATCGTCACGGAATCCCATAGAGAGTAGCGTATCTGCCTCGTCTAGAATCAACTGGCTGCTTGTGAGTGATTAGATACGTGCAATCAAAAGCCCGGAACCAACCATAGGGCACCCTTTGAATCCTTGTCGAAACTCTGGTTGGTTGGTTAAGAGATCCCTCAGTCGTCCTGGAGTTGCGACCACAAGGTCCCGCGACGAGCTTAGCCAGTCCTTTATCTGCCCGCCCTTTCTGGCCCCGCCGACCAGTAATTGCACCTCGAAGTCTCTTTGGTGCATAGTGAGCTGCTGTGCGTCGTTTGCAATCTGTATTGCCAACTCTCTCGTAGGTGCGAGAATGAGTGGACCGACAGCGCGACGACGATATGCAAACCCAGCGCTGTTTGCAATCTGGGGGGAATTTTCGAGTCCGGCATTAATGACAGCAAGATTTGCGTGATACTCGACGTAGTTGAGGCGCGACTCTACGGCTGGGATGATGTATGCCAAGGTTTTTCCAGTACCTGTCTTGGCTCGAACGAGAATGTCACGAGGGGCATTCCAGTCGACTATGGGTGGTTTCCAATGGGGTGGAAGTGGGTTAGGAACACGCGGAGGGACAATTCCTTCCGGATCCCAAGAACGGGCGAGGTCGGGCAGGAGAGCCGTGACGCACGCCTGTACCGGGGTCATTATCTCAAGATGGAGAGGATGGTGAGTGAGCGCTTTCAAGGTGTTACCGTTAACCTGACCCTTCAAAGATGTGAACGAAAGAGAATTGTTCCGGTCTGTATTCGTATTTTCATCTTGGACGTCGTCGACTGTAACGATGTTTTCCCCGGGAAGAACTCGAGTACCAAACCCACTGTTGTCCGTAGAGATTGTGTGTTCTGGATTGGGAGATGGTATTGAGGAGGTCGAGTACACGACAGTGCTCAAATATCGCTGCACCAAGGCATGACTGTGGAGAACTTGAATAAATTCGGGGTCAGAGAACCATATGCAGTGCGAAGAAGCTCACGAACACGGGCCAAGATGACTCTTCGTCACCGCGACAGAACAGTGTAAATGTTGAACGACCCTACAAACTGGCCTGGTCGTCAACACGGACATTCCACCCAATGTCAGTCGTAGAGTCGGGACTATGGCAATTCAGGCAGGTGGGTTAAGTAATACGGGAATTGCCATCTACTCAGTGACTCTTTGCAACAACTCAATGACCATGCCTTCAAACAAGGTGCGCAAACATGGGGGAGACAACAGTCCTAGGAATTGAAGGCATACACAATACGTGCAAAGAAGGCACTGATCGCCGACACCAACTCCTCTTTTGACCAAACTGTCAAGGTGTCCACAGTGCCAAGTTTACGATGAATTCATTATTTTCCTGTTTCGTAGGTGGTCGGAATGCGGCTGGCAGAAAGTCACGACGAACACCATACTAGTAGGTGGCCCACAGATTGATACTGCTCACCACGTGCGACGCCAAATAGTATGACGACCACGGTCAAAGGACACATCGACTCTGTTGATACCTGATGGTCCAGTCGCATACACTCTGTTCAAATGGATATGATAAACAGCCATGTATACGGTTGCGGGTGTCTTGCGTAGTGAGTTTGAGAGATGACCACGAACCAGGTAAAACCAGACCGTGAGTCCTCTGAGGATATCTGCCTGCGCAGGATCATGCGGTTTTTCTCTGCATCTTTTGAACCTCCAACATCCTCCGCAAATCCCTCTCTACCTTCATTTTCCTCGCTCTCTGTCTCCGCTTGTTTAAGTGACTCCAATCTTCACCTACCCCAACCGCCGCTGGAGTGAACTCCGTTGAATTCGTATGGGTGGTGACTGTCCGCTGCGGGGGGATTACAGAAGGCGATTGCTTGGGCTTCCATAACCACGCCGTGAACGCGCCTTTTGTTCTGACCTTCTCGACTTGGTTCTGCGCAGCCAAATCACGGAGGACGACCGTCTTGAGATATCTGTTCCACATTGGACATTGGCCGCTCAGAATCTCCGGTGAGGGGAAAACAGACCTCATGGAACGTATTTCTTCGCCTTTGCGCGGTGGTGGCGTGCTAGCGCGAGAGGGTTTGACAGCGAGTTTGTAAATGTCCTTGGTCGCCAAAGGTGTTCTAGATGAATTGATAATGTTGAGCACCAATTCGCGTGCTTTCGGTGTACAGTGCCGAGACCATTGATAGAGTGAGGAGACAGAGAAAGTGTTCATCGAGGCAACGAAGAGAAATCGTCAGTGTCAAGTGTCCTGGGTTCCGGTTTCCGAAAACGGGAACGCGCGAATCGTAACGACCACCTGACATCCTCTTTGAAAGGAGGGATCAGAATCGGTATAGCTATCGCTATCGAGGACCCCATGAAGAGAGCAAATGTACGAAAGTGTTGGTACTCGAAGCGCTGTCCCTTACCCGCGACTTCTAGGGACAGACTAAAAAAATTGTGTGCATTAAGGGGGAATCGAACCCCCGGCGGGTCGATGGCAACGACCCAGGTTACCACTACCCCATTAATGCGATACTAGTAACATCAAACAAAGTTACAGAGCACCATCGAGCAAATCGGGCGGTATTCTACGACTAGTCTTCCTGGGCGCATTGAAAGGTGCAAGTTGGATGTGCATGATCTGCGGCCGCACGGTGCCCATCATCAATATTCGAATACAAGACAAGGGTTGGTTTGCTAGAAAATAGTATAATCGCGTTGACTTGCATCCAGTCTACGGATCCGAGATGAGACGAGTCCCAGTCATCGTGGTGGGTTCCGTAATACAGCATCTGGCTGACTCGGCGGAGGGTCCTACTACTTTCCATTCCGACCAGATCATACGCCGATAACCATAACGTCGCTTCAATGGCCAAGGGCCAGAAATCATCCGCAACGTCGAGCACACGCAAAAAGAACGCACGCAAAGCTGCTCAAGTTACTCAAGGATCTTCATCCGCACCACCGCCATCGCCTGTCAAACAGTCAAAGTCCAAAGGAGGAAAAAACTCCAAGCTGTCCAAGAGGGAGGCTAGGGAACAGCGCAAGAAAGTCTACATCCCACCAACTAAACCTGCCCCACCAGTTCGCGATCCACTCGACACTACTGGCCTTGCTCACTCGTTGCCGCCAGAGCTTGTCGTCGTCCTCAGGGCATTGGGAAAGAAAGATGCCATTACACGAGGGAAAGCAATAGAGGAACTTACAAAGTATGTTGAGGATGCGATAAAAGAGCAGGCGGTGCGCGACCGGAATCAGGACCGGTACGAGGAAGACGGCGGGAAAGTAGACATGGTCATCAAGATGCTGCCCGTTTGGGTATGTTTCAGAATCATAGCCGGTTTCGGTGATGATTGACTGTTTCTTTAGCTTCATCGAGCCCCTGTTCTCTTTACCCATCCCGCGCGTCGTCTTCGTTATCTGGCTGCCTCTCTCCATCTCTTCCTTCTTCGCCTCGGTTCTGCACGCGAGGCTCTCTTTGCGTGGACCACCGAGATCGCATCTCAAGGTGAGCTAGAGACACTACTAGGGACGTGGGCAATCCTTGCGCACGACGTTGATCGGGGTGTTGCTACCGTTGGTGCGCGGTCTTGGGTGGACTTCATCACTACGACTCCTGGCCCAACTGTAGAGGACCAAGATGAACATCGTACCAATCCTCAGATCCAACACACACGATCTCAGCTAAGAATGACCCTCAACTCACAAATTCTTATTTCCCTGCTCAAATATATTCAACACACCATCCTCGATCCACAAGGCTTCCATACTGCATTGAACCCAGCTCCTATTATTTCCACTGCGGTTACGTCTCCTCAACAGGGCCATAAGAGTGTATCACAGGGTAAGAGTGTGGGCTTCCCAGACAAACCCGTACATCAGGGTAAAGGTGTCGCCCAAGGGAAGAAGGGACAACTGCAACAGAAGAAAGGTGGTCGATATGTTCCGCCTTCCTCTGAGTCGCCGCTGCTCAGTCCATTTTCGCTGCCTGAACAAGTGGCAGGAGACAACTTTACTGAGGAGAACGACTCAGACAGAGCTGGTAGGCTCAGGGTAGGCGCCTTGGGGGCTGTCAGGTGGATCCTAGGTACGTCGATCCTTTCGTTGTCGGATGTTAGTTTTTTGTTGCCTCTCATCCGTCTTACATGTGTGTTATTTGGTTACTGATGCAGTTTGTTCAGAGAGTTGGCCAGAAGATGGCATAGCCTCTACGATAGACGTTGTCAGGCTTCTATCATCTCTCGCGTTCTGGTCTACTCTTCATCCAGCGCTTGTCTCTTCGCGTTCAAGTCTGTCTAACCAACAACTTTGCCCGTTTTCCGTTGCGTCTTTTGGTCAAGGTCAGCCTCAAGTCAGGCAAGCTGCTTGGGCACTTGTGGGGTCCTTAGTCAAGGCATCCAAAGGTTTGTCATCTTCCCTCGTATGTGGTGCAAGGAGAGCCATGCTTTGCATCCACGTTCATTCTGGATGCGAGAAAAAGGTGCACACGTTCACGCGTGTGACTATGCACGGTCCTAGGTTGCGTGTGTCTGACATTTTTTGACAACAGGGAAATTACCTCCATCCCTTGTTCAGATATTAAGTACGGTTATTTTGCGCTCAGCCTGGGTCGAAACCGACATTGGCGTACGGGCGGCTCTAGGAAGTCCCTTGATGGTCTTCCTCAGAGGTACGATTTCCATTCAGGTGGACAGACTGTCGTGCGGTGTTATTCACAGTTCCATAGACTACGTTCATGCATGGTCGGTTGATATGGAGAATGTATCGAGAGGTTACGCCAACCTCGACGCTGATGTTACGGAGGGTGACCAGTCCGATTCGGCCCCGGAATCCGAATTTGAATCAAATTCTGATTCTGAGAGGGACGATAACGACGACGGCGTCATGCATGTTCCCACGGAGTCGTTTTCAAATCAACAGCCAACATCTGAAGCATACTTGGAGTTTTTGCAGTTTCTCGAATTAGGATGCTCTGGCTCACCTGTGGAAGGTTATCCATTGGTACTGGTGGTGTTGGCCAGTATTCCTAGATCGGTATGGCCACTCTACATATTCCATGCTCCACCTGAAGGTAGACGTATGTAGATTCTTCCTACCGACCTGCCATCTACTTCGCCAGTTGATCACAAAGAAGCCAATGAACAAGAGTCTGCTACCCACCCCGTTTCGCAATTGCTTGCCTCCTTTTGGGCTCCGCTCGACGCGGGGCTTCTCGATAGACGAACGGCAGCCTCGTCATGGCTCAACTCACTTGGTGAATGTCTGTTTCTCGTCATTCGACAGGGGGTGCATGCAGAGAATGCTTCCATGTGTGCAATCGATGATGCAAAAATTCTCCTCGCGACTCAGCTCTCCCGCTTATGGACTGAAGTGACCATGAAACGCTTGCGGGTTGACGAAGCCGAGGTTGCTGGTGTCATAGCTCGCACAACACTCAGAATGGGGAATATCAGTGATGGTGCGTTGATGTTAATTCTGGTACTCACCCTTGTTCATCCCTGGAAATCCCCAAATACATCTGCAGACCTATTTGATGCGTCCTTTGACGCGTCTTGTTCGACTATCCTTGATGCTCTCTACACATCTGATGGTACACCCAACCTTGTACCCACTTTCTTCTACCACTGTACCTCAACATTTTCGCCTGGTACATATGCGAGTCAGAAAGTGCGCGGAGCGCTAGAAGGTTATACACAAAAAGTTATCCAAGGTCTTGAAACCGCCCTAGGATCCTCGGATCAGGCATTGATCGCGACCACCATCAAGGCACCCTTCGCAGAGCTCGTGAAACTCATGGATACATTTGGATCATCGCTTTTCGACGCCGAGTCCTTTGCTGCACGCACCGACGCCATGTTCGTTGCGCATCCCGTAACACTTCTGCAAGTGTCAATGCCGGGGGTGTTGGCGTATCTCGTGCACCGATCTAGTTCATCAGACCAATCGCAGGGCCAGCTCCAGGCGCAATTTTTCTGGACGGAGCTTCTAGGTGCAATCGCATCTTCTTCAACGGATCTAACACTGTCATTTTTGTCCCAGATCATCGGTGTCTCGCTCCCCATACACCTGAAAGGAACGAACGCAGAAATGGACAAGATAGTAGGACAATTAGTGAGCAGTGCGATGACAATGCCTGTTGATGGAGACGAGAAAGTATTAGGGAAGTTGTTGAGCGCCCCAGGTATGGAGGCCTTATTAAGTATTTCTGGTTCCCTTCTGAAATGCCTCTAGCATCGTTCATTTCATCCAGCTGTTTGACCAGAATCTCATCCATGCTTTCGAATAGCGTTTGTTCTTTTGTGGACGCAAGAATGAGACTTGCTGACATGCCTGAGTCTCCAACCAAGCTGGCTGAAATTCCAGAGGTTGGCCGTACTATGGAATTTGTGAAGATATTGGCTGATTCATGCTATGAATTCACCGGAGATCTTGGAGCAGAGCTCTACGCTGGTATATTCTTACTTGGTTATATTATTTCTCCCCAGGAAGAGGCATCTAGTGACATGTGGATTGAAGATGCGAAGGCACTGTGGGGCTCTTGGGTTTCCCAAGGGGGCGACAGACAACAAGAACTGAGATATGTTGTTAGTAGCCTCGTGAAAGAGAAGCTGAAAAGCGTCCTTGTCGACGAAAAAGTGGAGACAAAGTAAGTGCACGAATTGCATAGCATCCTGCTACTGTTGATGCTAATCTGCTATCCAGGCCCGAGTACATCATCCAGTGCATCACCCCATCACCTCCGGGTATCCAAATCGACCCTCTGAAAGACATTCTTCCTTCGCGTAAGGAACTTGACGCGATGTTAGATTCCGCTTTTCTTCCCTACTCTACCACTTCTCCGAGCTTGGCGCTCCTCGACCCCACACTTCCAACCTCCTCGAGCACCCCCGCATCTCCAGGTCGCGCACGTACTGTGTATGCACGTACCGTCACATCTCTACTCGCTTACCTCGCCGCCTCACGTGCTGTTGCACGGTCGAACCTTTGGGCCCTACGCCACGTTCTTGTTCTCGGTTTCTACGCGAACGAATACCTTCGCGTGGAGAATAAACAAGGTGGTCTCGTGACGTATGATGTTACAAGGGATCAACTTGAGGGGGTTATGGACAGGATTAAATCCCTAACAACTTATCTCCTGGGCCGTGTAGAGGACGGGGTACACGCCAGAGCGGTAAACTCGCTCATGAGTACGAATGGTGGAGTGGCTTTCGACGATGGAAGCCAAGCGTCATTTGTTGCTGAAGTTGTTCGCCATGGTAGAGAGACGGACAGGGTGAGGGATGCTGCTGTACTCGGCGTCGTACTGCAGCACTTGTTCAGTGATGCCACAAAGGACGACTCTGATCTGTGGTTGACCTTGGCGAGAAAGTTAGAGAAGACAGGTCAGGTTGTCTTCATTTGCATCTGAACATCTCTGTTTGCTGATGCCTGTTCCCTTGTTCTAGCCCCTCAGACTGCCATCACCATTTTATCCTCCATAACCACACATGCACCGGAGCCTGCTAGACTCGACAGGTATCGTAACGAATTAGCTGCTTCGCTCATCGGTATTCGTCCAGCTGCAGCACCTACCACGGGTCTCATCACGCTCCGCCTATTAGCAGCTGCGGCCCCTAACCCTGATTCCGATATCGTCTTCCTTCCACAACAGCGCGCTGTGAACGTTATGAAGGCATGTCAGGCGTGGATGGTTGCCGACGAAGATGACGGGGATGGCGGAGACGAGGATGTAGAGAGCGCCATGACACTAGTCTTTTTGCATCTTGCTCCGATATTGCAGAACGTTCCAGGATCACATTGGGATTTCATTTGGGATGTGGTCGAGAATAATTTGGAGGTATATCATCCATGCTTCAAGCTGAGATTGTGGACGCTAACATTTCGTAGAACTGCTCCCTGGAAGACAGTGCGACATTGACTACTCTTGGAAGGACGTTAAGATTGGTCATTGCGATTGACGATCTAGCACTGTCGAACAAACCTCTTCGCGCAAATTGGGATGAAAGGAGGTCGACGGTGTGGGGACTTATTCGAGATGTTGTGGCTGTTGACACGGGTGAGTGACCGGCTTGTATCTCCGTGATTAATAGATTGACGGGTGCAGCCGCTAAGTCCTACTCTGAGCCTCGTATGCTCTGTCGCGAGCTAGCCTTGTGTGTCATTCAAGACATGCCATCCACAATGATGAATGAAAAGACTCTACCAAGTGTAAGTGCATACATGTCGCCTCGTTCACCCAGTTATCTTGACAATATTGTAGATGTGTCACCTATTGGAAGACCAATCTCAAAAAGTCCAACGAATCGGGTACCATTTACTCCGCAATGCTGCCCGGAAGCGAACCGAACATTATGTAATCGAAGCTGGTGTCGACACGGAGGACGTGGTAAAGTCAGAGTTGCCTCTTGAGCTTCTTGCGATACTACAACAGAGTCTTGGCTCTGGGGGAACGCCTGAAACGGACGAAAGGTCAGTTTCGCGGAACAAGGAAGTGTCCGGGTATCTGCTTGCATGGATGATTACATTCGACCTGTTTATTGATGCAGTGCGTATATGCGTTCGATAATGCCCCAAACATGCAATTCTAACCTCGTATCTAGTCGATGAAAGTCCGCTCTGGTTACTTCAACCACATGCGGAGCCTTGACGTTATATCTCAACATTTCATTTCGAATATATTTGACGTGCTTGGTTTGTTCGAAGGCGGAAAGAAAGTATTCAAGTTGGACGTATGGGCAGTCGATGAATTTCATCTGGAGAGTATGTACAGATTCATCTTATCTAAACTCACATTCATCTTTTCTGGACAGGCTTTGAGCCAGAGAGTCCATTGAGCTTGCAACTACTAGCTGCGCATCTTTATCATCGGGCTCTCTTAACCGTCCCAGCTCTCATCCGCTCCTGGATCTCGGACTGTACAGACAGACAACTGCTTTCACGTGTCGTCGACTACACGTCATCGTACTTCTCTCCAGGTATCATCAAGGCTGAGCTAGCTCTGGTCCGACAACCAGACACTTCGTCAGAACTTTCGACGACAGAGAACCTCACTGTCAAGGTGTCATCCGCCTCTAACGAGGTGACTGCTTCATACATGGTCGATGAGCAGGCACTCGAGCTCTGCATTCGGATGCCGAGTGACTGGCCCTTGCACAGGCTTGAAGTGAGGGACACCAAGATGGTGGGCGTCTCTGAGGACAGGTGGAGAGCTTGGATACTGGGCGTACAGCAGATCGTATGGCAACAGGTGAGTTGCACGACGGCTGCGAGGAGATGACCTGGCTCATTCCGGAAAAGAACGGTCGCATTGTCGATGGTCTGACATTGTTCACAAAAAACGTGACTCTCCACTTTTCTGGGCAGGTGGAGTGTGCGATATGCTATTCGTATGCCTTGGTTTTCCTGCTTGCCTTGTCGCCCTTGCTTACTTTTCGTCCCTGCAGCATCATTAGCGCCATGGACGCAAGTTTACCTCAGAAGCCATGCAAGACATGCAGAAACCGATTCCACGCCAGCTGTCTGTACAAGGCGAGTTCATCTAAACTGGCCATAATTTTACTCCAGGGCCCTGACCACATGAATAGTGGTTCAAAACAAGCCATTCGTCGAGCTGCCCTCTCTGTCGGTCCGACATTTTGTAGGCTTTTAGGAATGTAACCTGTGGGTTACGCGACATCCTTGTTCTGACTCACGTCGCGTGGAACTCGTATGGCTCTTTGAACTCAATAGCACATATGTATGTAACAGTGCGATTTATGGCATGGCGAAATGTCGTCATGGCTACTTTCGGAAGACTCTTCGTCGCCCGGGTTTCCAATTTATGCGGAACGTGCACACGTGGACCGTTGTATGTTCACCCGAAGGCTATCAACCCTGGGTCATGGTAAACCTAATTGCCCGAGTTGTTTGGTTAAATGCGAAACAGTGAACGAATACAGATTCGATGTCAAGTACCTGCTGTGGAATGGTGCCTAGAAGTGTTGGTCACCGTTCGGCGCGGGTTTGGGGAAATAAAATTGTTATCCGAATCGAGTCTTCACCTGAACCTGAACGATCAGGCAAGTAGCTCTTGTCACATAATTAATGGGATCCAACATCATGAGCGGTCTGCAAGTGTCCTTCTCCCACTTGATTCATAAGTTCAAAGTCATAACCCATATCTCCTCCCCCTGGTACCTTGGACCATCTTCCCTTACAAAGAACTTATGACATATACATTCAGCTTCTCCCCGAGGACCCATGGGTGTAGTTAGCAACTTGAGGTTAATTAATAATAAGAAAGAAGAAGGAATATGAACGATTACATTTTGGCACATACCCTCGATTCGGTTTCCTTTGGCAAGTGCGCAGCGGCTGTTGCTGTGAGATAAGCAGGCATTCAACGCAGCAAGTTCATATCCGCCCTCTGACACCGAGCATGGGAGGCGGGTGATCAACGACTTTTGAGCAAACGAGGTTATGCGGCGTGTGCAAGCTTTATCCGCGCCCCATTTGTCTCAGGTGGCAATGGAAACGGTATTCAAGTTTGAGGTCCACATGTGCGAGAAGGACGTGGGCGACAGGCACGCAGACGGGAGCCAGAAACTGAGGGGTTCCATGCGAACACCAGGGAATGGATTGAAGCTCTCACGAAGACACGTTGCGAGACAAGTGACTGTGTTTCACTGGCAATCGTGACCGCGTCGTTGCCGGACGCCACCGTTGGCGAAACCAACAGAACCCACAGGTACAAATTTCACGGTGCAACGCTATCTGTGCATACCTACTTCGTTCTCTCGTAAGTACTTGCTTTCATGGGGACACGTATCTGAGCTCTCTTTGTCAGAAAGACAGTCATGTCCAGTGAATAAGCAATCCAGGGAGCCTCTTATCTGCGGGTCCCTGCCGTCATACTACTACAACTTCCTTGCTTCTCTGATTGCCCGCATCACCGCCGAACAAGCACCTGATCCATAGTTGGACCGTGATGTAGCGAGGGCGCCTACTGAGGCAAGTTTCAATTCGCTTCCGTAGGCTATGGATTCAGGGTCCTGCTTGCCCGCAAGATCACGTGTTCACGTCACACGCGCGGCACCGCAGAGTGAAACACCAGCGACCCCATGGAATCAAACAGTGAGTCACTCAATTCCCGATGGTATCCCTGACCGAAGGCTGTTCCAGGCATCAACTTGTTGACCAGGGTGGAAATCCAACAAATGCGGATGTCGCCACGCCTTTTCCTGCCTCTCGCTATACAAAGTATACGAGCACCATAGTTATAAATGAACAGCTGTTCAGCAATTTCCACGGGAACCTTTTCATTGGCACTTGCATGGGCTCGTTGAAAGCCAGATCTCGCATTAACATATACAAGCCGAACAGCCTTGTACATAACCAAACGCAGACTCAATTGTGACCGAACCTTGTAGAAGAGCCCCTGGTCACTATCACCTTCCCTTTACGATCAAATACTGGACACATATAAACAGAGTGCTGCAGGGCTCGTTAGTTTGTTACCGTCCCTCTGGTGGAAAATGCTTGGGGTTGATGTATCGCCGTCACGTCCCACCTCGCACGACATGGACGACCTCAGCCATTTCAAAGAAAAAGAGTTATTACAACTTGAACATACTTCCGTGGGCCGCACCGTCTGGTGGAAAATCGACAGGCACATTCTTCCATTATGTATCTGTTTCTTCGTGCTTGATGCATTGGTATGCTTTTTGAACTCATCCTCATACCTCTCGTGTCTTAAGAATTGACGATGTGCAGGACAGGACCAGCATCGCAAACGCCCGTCTAGCTGGTTTGCAGAAGTCGCTGGGCCTATCGAACTATCAGGTATGTTAGGTGTTGTGAGTAGTACAACCCCCAACTGATTCATTTATAGTACACCGTGGCAATAACTTTGACGTGCGTAAACATTCGTGATATTTTACATTGGCTTACCGTGCGCAAGCCTTTATATCATCACCCAGTTCCCCTCGACATTGGCCTTGAAGGTAAATTACAGCAGCAATGGTGACATAGTCACTGACCTTGTTCGGCGCTACAGTATATAGGTCCTAATCTCATGCTTCCTACCGTGGTCATACTGTGGGGTGTGGTTACCGCCTTACAAGGTGGGAAATTGTTACTTTCATCTTGACATCGGACATCTACTTATATCCAACTAAGGACTTGTCAGCAATTATTCAGGGCTACTGGCATGTCGATTTTTCCTGGGATTCATTCAAGGTTTGAGTAACTTCTAGGACTTCAATTTCACTATTCACTATTTGGCTAGGTGGTCTTCCACCCGGCATTGTTCTTTATCTTTCGCTTTTCTATCCTCGCAAGTCGCTGCAACTGCGGTATGTTTGAAATCAACATCACAGCGTGTCGTCTGATGTTTGTGCTAGGATTGCAATTTTCTTTGCCTCGGCATCATTGGCGAGCACCTTCTCCGGGTTGCTGGCTGCTGCCATCGAGCATCTCGATGGAAAAGGCGGCCGGCCTGGGTGGGCTTGGATCTTTATCCTGGTATGTCGAGAATAATAACCATGTGAAATAATATTCAAGGTCATTGATAGGAAGGCATATTTACCTCTGTCTTTGGCTTTGTCTCCTATCTAGTTCTTCCTCGTTCTCCAGAAACCGCTCGTTTCTTGACAGGAAAAGAACGTGCCTATGTTGTTTCAACCCTGAAGCAGGCAGGTTCCATTTCGGAGGATGAAGCCAAGGACAAGTTCCGCTGGAGTGAGATTATTGAAGCAGCGAAGTCGCCGCACATATGGCTCCTCGCTGTCACGTGCTTCCTTAATGGTAAGACTCACGCGATCTCAGTTCAGCCTGATGACGGATTCCCCGCAGGCAGCTTGGTGCTTGGTCTTGCTTAGTGAGCTGATCGTTTTCTTCGCTTTTCTTACTCTGATAGGCGCGACGGTAGCTTTGAACCGACGATCGTTGCCGGTCTTGGATATACAGGTAGTCAAGCTCAACTCATGAGTGTGCCACCGTTTGCTCTCACCTTTGTTTGTAAGTACTATGTAAACCGGATGCTCACCGTTGCTCATTCCGCTGTATTGGCATAAGTGTCCATCGTCTCAGCCATAGTGTCGGACCGCTACCAGTGTCGTGGTCTGATTGTGATGTTGTCTTCCATTCTGGAGGTAATCGGATTCAGCATGTTTTACGGTATGTTGAAGTCGTCCAAGAACATGGCGTCTATCTAATAGCGCACGTCTTAGCGAGCACATCAAATCACGTCCGTTATGCCTCCCTTTTCTTCGCCGTCCCCGGGGCATTTTGCGCAGTGCCGCCGCTGAATACTTGGTTAACTAACAATAGCACGCCGCACATCCGGCGTGCAACCGCTGTAGCCGTGGCCTTCATCATGGCTGAACTGGGTGGTATTCTCTCCACATGGCTGCTCGGATTCCTGTCCTCAGGTCCCAACTACACGACTGCGACGATCGTTTATATTGTCATGTCTGTTTGCATGGTGATCTTGACGGCCATCAATATAGCACATCTGAGTCGACAAAACCGTTTGAAAGAGGAAAGGAGGCAAAGGCTGAGGAAGGAAGAAGAGCCTGATAATCTTGGGGATCGTAGTGCGTGGTTTATCTATAGCTTATGATTGTGCGTCTGTGTATAAAGTACGATATGAATGCACGGCCCAAACATCTAAGTACAAACGGGTGCTTCGGTCACCTCGTCTCAGTCGGTCCATCGCGATAGTGATGACTCAACATTCACCCAGGACTAACACGGCCGATGACCACGACTGTACTTACTCATCCGGTGATTGTGCGGGCATTTTCGGCGTTTGATTCCGAGGCCCTCTGTGCCATGTCAGTCTACCGTTTGATCTTAGCGCCCATATTGTGTTTCTGTCTCAACGCACGTGACCCAATCATTTCCATGCTGGTCTCATCTCCAGAGTCGCGCATGTGGAGCAAGCAGGCCAGACCACAAGGATCTCTATGATAACAGTGGTAGATCAGACTGACCCAGTCGTCAACTTACGGTATTATAAGAGTCTCAAAAAGTTCCGCTGATTCTCCTCCTCGGGTCAAGTCGCGCCCGAGTGATCGACGTGGCCCAATCTCCAAATTGTGTTTCATACACCAAATGGCACCGTCGACTACAAGACTCGTAATCCCAGGAAGCACTAGCTCGTATATACTCTCTTGTTTCTTCTCGTGATGCGATCCCTTCCGGACATGGCTAATCACCCCCACTCGTTTGAATCCGTGGCACCGTTGCATAGGTACAGCGAGGCCGCGCAATTTAGTCCAACTTCTCATGATTCATACCTGTTTCCCTCAGATACGATCATTTCGCAGTGTCGCGGCTCCCCGTACTGCACTTTTTGTCAACGCATGACCGGCCCCGAAGCGGGTTTCGAAGGTCAGAAGCCATGTAATCTCCCCATCGAGGTTTGTCGGCCATGTTATATCGTGCGTAGGCGGCCGCTTATCGGCACCGCTGTACCTTTAAAGATCAAGTGGTCACTGTACTTTCACTCCGGAAGCTTCCTCTGGTACCTTCCAGTGTACAATGGCCGAACTCGACGTAGCACCCCGCCGCTCCTCGCATGATACAGAACTAAACAAGTTTGAAGAAGAGCTCTCGCAAGTCGAGCACGTTGCCCTGGACCGAGTCGTTTGGAAGAAAATTGACATGCGTATTCTTCCGGAATGCTTCTGCTTCTTCCTATTTATCGCAATGGTGTGTTTGAAAATGCTATCAATGCTCGGCACGCTTAGGACACAGACAATTATTCTAGGACAAGACCAACATCGCGAATGCTCGCGCGACCGGCTTGCAAAAATCACTGGCAATGTCTGATCAGCAAGTACGTCGATTACTCCGGGTAATACAATTTCCAATTAATCAGTTCATAGTACGCGGCCGTTTTCATAGTTGGTGCAATGTACGGCAATGTTTATAACCGTTGGCACCAGCTCACTGTACACAAGTGCTTTCATCGCCTCTCAATTTCCGTCGACGTTGCTCTCCAAGGTAGATTATAACATCACAGGATTACACAGCTACCCATGTTGACAACGATGCAGCATGTTGGACCTAATCGGATAATTCCAACTATAGTCACACTGTGGGGTATCATTTCGGTCTTGCAAGGTGGGAGAAGAATGCCATCATCATATGCCAGACATTTGTTCACTCATAGGAAAGGGATTGTCACCAACTATTCTGGGCTACTGGCGTGTCGGATTTTTTTGGGATTCCTCGAAGGTTTGGATGCTTCACACATTCTGTCTCGCTCTCTTCACCGTTTAAACAGGCGGCCTTCCACCTTGCGTGGTTCTTTATCTTTCCGTTTTCTATCCTCGAAGGATGCTGCAAGTGCGGTATGTATGAAGTTGATATCGCAGTACACCGTTTGATACTTTATTAGGGTCACACAGCTTTTTGCTGTATTGGCATTCTTGAATGCTTTATCTGGGTTTATTGGTACGGCTTTCCAGAAGCTGAATGGTAAGGCTGGCAGACCTACTTGGGCGTGGGTGTTCATTCTGGTATGCTGGACCTCGATGGTCGCATGAAATGATATTTACAAAACATCGATAGCAAGGCATATTTGCTTTTCTCTTCGGCTTGAAGGCATATGTCCTTTTTCCTCGCTCGCCCGACAAGGCGCGCTTCTTGACGGAGAAACAACAGTTCCATGTCGTTTCAACCCTAAAGCACACAGGCACTATTTCGGAGGATGACTCCAAGGACAACTTCAGTTGGACCGAGGTCACGAGAGCGGCAAAGTCACCGCACGTGTTAATCCTCGCTATTGCGTCCTTCCTCAATGGTAATCCTTGTCATTCTCTGTTTGGCCCTAACTGATAATGGTACTCTCAGGAACAATATTTACTGGTCTATCTCGGTGGGCTGTGTTGTCTTCGTCTATTGCCAACGCTTACACTTGTACTGGGTAGCCTCGAACCAGTGATCGTTGCTGGCCTCCAATACACTGCTATCCGAACACAGCTCGCCGGTGTATACCTCTTTGTGACGACCATGGCTAGTGCGTCCCCCGACAACAATTCCCCTGATGTTGACTCATATTATACAAAGTGTCTCTTATCTCTGGAATCATATCGGACCGTTACCGGTGTCGAGGATACACTGCCATTTTTTTCTCCCTTTTACAAGTGATCGGTTTCGTCATGTTTTACGGTATGTGGAAGCTATTCGCCAGTTTCAGACGTCTCCCTTACGGATGCACATATCTAGCGAGTGAATCAAGCCATATTTTTTATGCTTCCCTCTTCTTCTCAGTCGTCGGCACGTTTTGCGTGACACCCACAACAATCACTTGGCTAGCGAACAACAGCGCGCCACACGCCCGGCGTGCAACCGCCCTGGCCATATCCTTCACCATGTTCGAACTGGGCGATATTCTTGCTTCCTTCCTCCTTGGGCCTATAACGCTCGTGCCCGACTACTCGTCGGCGGCGATCACGCTTGTTGCCATGTCTATTTGTTCGGTGGTCTTGTCGGCCATCAATCTGGTTTACTTGAAACAGAAAAATCGGTTGAAGGCAGAGAGGCGCCAGACGATGAGGAAGGAAGAAGAGAAGCAAGATCTTGGGGATCGAAGTGCGTGGTTCGTCTATAATCTGTAGGCTGTGAATATGGGTATATGGTACGGAGTTTGGAAACCGTGTAAATTAGCTTGTTGCAAAGCAGACGGTATGCAAGCCGGATTTTATCACTGACCTTGAGTTTGTCACTGTGACAAAAGTATATCTCGACTCTGACTGAATCCTCACATCTACATTTTTGTTTGCCATTTTTGGATGCACGGCACTTGCATCCATGTGAATAGCACGTGGTTAGACCACTGTCAGTACTTGCTCCGCTACTCAAAGTATGTGGCTCACATGAAGTACCGGCGATGGTGGGCTACCATTACGCCACTCTGAAACGCCATTGAAACGCGTTTCTTGCGGCCGGAACTCAAGGAAAGGACCTACGTAACAAAATATTTGCCTGCTGCAGCTCCATCGTACTTGATGGAGTTCTAGCTCGGACCGAGTCTCGCCCGAGCGCGAGTGATCGCATCCTTGATGTGTACGTTTGAAACTCCCGTTGGACGTTCAATCACACGAGGAAATGCAACGTAGACAAGTGGACACACAGCCAACGAGCCCCAGATGGGCTACGTTTCGATTGGCTAGATTGCTCGTCTATACGCCCATAACGCCGCGAAATGGTACGGGTAGACAGACGGGTAAAACAGGATCAAGTCATTCCCTTACACCCGTGCGATGGCGTTTCTGATCTGAACGACTTGTAACCCCATTGCTTCTAGAGGAAGATCGGTGTACGTATTCACCCATTCTGTCCGTACTTTTTCTGCTTGCTATTCTTGGGTGGTTTGGCATGGATGAGGGCCCGAGTGTAGGTAATTCGACCCCCCGATCGATCAGCCCATACGTGTGATGTGCGGAAGTATTTGTTTCGAGTTCTGGTCCTCTGGGCCAGGGGAATGATAGGGTGGTTTTGAGTCGGAGCCCGAAAAGCGGCACCCGCGCCAATCGCCATCCTCCGGCAACACTGGTCAATACGGTCACTAGCCCAAGTCTGTTCACTGCTTCCCAGCTTCTCTTGATGGGTGAACTGCAACACCAAGTACTATACGCACTATCATTTGATCATGTAAGGGCAAGTTCTCGTCACCGCCTAATAATTCCAGGTCACCAGCATGCCGATTTACCCTAGGATTCACTGATGGTCTGCATATTCCTGACCGTTGTAAGTTTCGTTCAACATATGACCAGGTCGTTTTCCTGTCTCTCCTGCTTCTGGCACGTAGCTGATGAGTCCTCGAACAGTACCAGGTACTTGCCATCGGTCACCTTGGATCCATGTCTACTGCGACCGACTTATACGTCAGCGACTACCATTCGTCACCATAACTATTTGCTTGGTGATCTTGTCAGCCGCTGGCCTAGGAGATTGAATTCCGTAGTTTATCTAACCTTATAGATCCTGAGCTCTTGACGGTGTGAGTGGCGTGGTTCAAGATTCTTGGGCAGACTCACTACGATCGTGTCATTCAGCGCTGCTCTGCTCAGAATCAAAGCACATCTCACAACGACCGCTGGGCGCATCTCAGGGAGAATGTATTCTGCCCATTTCAGCTATAAACTGTGTGAACACCAAAACTCAGCGCTCAGCAACGATTATGCGACTTACGTTTTCGTCCAGAGGCTATTCAAAAGCCACACGCCACCTTTTTACACTTGCTTGATGTGTCCAATGGGCTGACTAGTAACTTGATAGCAATGTCCGAGAATCATGGATTGGTGGGTGTACTACACAGCAAGTCGTAGAACTTAATCTTAATATCGTGGTCCTATACTCTAACACTGATAAATGGCACTCGCGTTTGCATCAGACAAGTAGCGCGCCTATAGGGATATGCCTGTCGGTCTGCTAGGACCTCGTGCCTGTTGTGTCATCTGTGCCAAATGTCACTCAGACGATGTATACTAACATGCGTCATGTTTCACTGCGCAGTCTATCACCGCCTGTGTCCCACCTGGCTATACACTTGGTGACCGGTCGACGCTAATGTCTGGGCCGTACTTCATACGATCAGCCTAGAATAAATCTGCCGTTGTTCTATGCGCCGCCTGATATATAAAGGACGAGGCAGGGACATCCCACTGTGCTGCCGCTGCACACTGACACGACATGAAGGACACAAGCGAGATCAAGCACGCAGAGGACGAATTGTCGCAAGCTGAACGCGCCGCGCTAGAGCGCGTCGTCTGGAGGAAGCTCGACAGATGGACTCTCCCGTTATGCACCATGTTCTTTCTCCTTGCATTTCTGGTACGTTTTTTCGTTGTTTGGTAATCTCAAAGGCTCGACCTCGATATGCTTAGACACGAGCGATGTGCAGGACAGGACCAACATTGGGAACGCCCGCGTAGCCGGCATGCAGAAATCGCTAGCCATGACGAATTACCAGGTACGCCGAACAAATGGTCCATCCCGTAAAATTTGCCTCCGGGCTCATCGGATTGCATAGTATACTGTCGCCCTCACTGTCACCTCTGTGTACGTAAATTTTGAGCCAAAGAGACGCATGAGAGACCAATACGCACTCTACCAGTCCTTATATTGCCTCCGAGCTTCCGTTCACCTTGCTCCTGAAGGTGAGTCGCAATACCGTCGATAATCCAGCTATTCATATACTCTTACACTACAGTATGTCGGGGCTAATATCATGCTTCCTGCTATGGTCACTGTCTGGGGCATAGTCTGTGCCCTCCAAGGTGAATGATTCTCACATCCAAGTACTGATTTACTTATCTGGATCCAAGGACTCGTGCATAACTATTCGGGATTATTAGCATGTCGGTTTTTCCTAGGGTTAGCGGAAGGTACGATCATTGTTAGATGTCATTATCTCCGTTTATGAGTAGGTCAGGTGGATTGTTCCCTGGAATTGTGCTCTATCTATCTTCCTTCTATCCACGACAGAGGCTGCAAATAAGGTATGGTTGAAATCAGTATTGGTGCTACATTGCACATTTCATGTCTGTCTAGAATCGCAACGTTCTATACATCAGCATCGTTGTCTGGGGCATTCTCTGGTTTGTTGGCTGCGGCCATCGACAATATGAATGGTATTGGAGGCAAGCCTGGGTGGGCGTGGATATACATTCTGGTACCCAATGTACCGCTTACCATGCTGATGTGACGCTTACTGGTATTTCTGACAGGAAGGGATATTTTCATTCCTTTTTGGCCTGATCTCATTTTCGCTCCTTCCTCGCTCGCCTGAAACAGCGCGTTTCTTAACAGAGAAAGAACGTGCATATGTCATTTCTACTTTGAAGCAAGCAGGTTCCATGTCAGAGGAGGCAAACAATGATAACTTTAGCTGGACGGAGGTTATGAGGGCAGCAAAGTCACCGCATCTCTGGATCCTTTCTGTTGTTTTGTTCTTCAGCGGTAACATCTATCAATATGCTCCACATTTCGTGCTTGTTGACCATGTACCCATAGGTGCCCTTGTATTTGGTATGGCCTAGTGAGCTCGACCTTCCCCTGTGTTTCTTATACTGAGATTTATGATGTCAGTTTCGAGCCGACGATTGTAGCTAGTCTGGGATACTCGGGCAACCGTGCTCAACTGATGAGTGTACCTCCGTTTGCGGTCACCTTTGTTTGTACGCATCAACGAATAACACTGATTCTTCTCATGTTCGTTTACTTACCACTCCTACAGTATCACTCATCTCGTCTATCCTATCGGATCGCTATCAGCACCGTGGACTCACCGTGATATTCTTTTCCCTTTTTACGCTCATTGGCTTCTCGATGTTTTATGGTATGTTGGAACCATCCATCAGAACACGGTACGTCTCTGAGGGGCCACATACAGCGAGTAAATTGAGTCACGTTCGCTATGGGTCCCTCTTTTTCACCATCCCGGGTATATACTGTACGGCACCCGCAGCGATCACGTGGGTATCAAACAATAGTGCACCACATATCCGACGCGCGACTGCTGTGGGTATGTCGTTCATTTTGACTAACTCGGGCGGTATACTTTCTATTTGGCTCCTCGGGGCGTTGTCTCCCGCTCCAAAGTACACCAAGGCGACAATTACGTTCATCATCATGTCTGCCTTGATGGTAGCCTTCTCGGCCGCGAACCTTGCATACCTGTGGCGAGAAAATCGATTGAAAGCGGAGCGGAGGGAGAGGATGGAGAAGGAAGAGGAAGCGGAGGGTCTTGGAGATCGCAGTGCGTGGTTTATATATAGCTTGTAGGCTGCAAATTCGTGGGGTACACTCCGCATTTCGGACGAACAGCCCTAAATGAGTGGGCCTCTGGGCATGGGCTAGGTGCTTTACCAAATCCTAGCCTCCAGTAAATCCTTCGTGATATGGACTTGGCAGACGATCAACTGACTGGTCGTGTGGGGAGATCTATTCATGCTGTCCTAAATGGGGATTACCGATGTGAGACAAAGGGACGCGCTGTCGACACCGACCTGGTCGACTCGCTGTTCACGTAGTGTAAGGATGAGCGAGCTTCAGCTCGTTCGTGACGCAGAGGAGATAAAAAAAAGGCATGTACCAATGCAATCCGGAAGATACCCAGAAGCAGCGTATACAGCCGAGTTGCCTGCCAAATCGCCGCATGTCAGTAGGGGGAGATATCAGTCTCATGCAGGGGCTAACGACGATTGGGATCCAGGCGCGGACGATGGGGGGGCCATTGTTCGGTCAGCCTGTCCATATCCGGTATGACGGCCGGCCGTCACTGTCGTGTACTGAGTGGACGGGCTCAATTTGAACTTTATGTTGATTTTCTATTTCTCTCGTACTGTAGTCATGTGACTTGCGTACATTATACTCTGACCTTATGTCAGGGTTTGAATAGATCTCTTGAACTTGAACCACTCACATCAACAGAAACCAGCTAGTCTCCAGCACTTTATCCATCCAGTATGTAATTCTCCAGGCTAACTTTCTTGAGCATGGCTTCAACAGGTTATGAGCCCTAGTAGTGCATGTCAAGTATGATGCAAAAGTGTCTGCACCTTCAGTTGTCTACTGGATCAGTGCTCCCCTGGCTATCACATCTCTGTGCAGTAGAGTTTTCTACTGAAAAGGTGGCAGAATACAGTGCTTGAACTATATTTGCACTTGCTGTTCACTACCTGAATAAGGGGACTCATGCAAGTTTGTTTCAGTTCTACAATGCATGTTGATGCTATTGCTCTATAGATCTTGATATCTATGATGTTTCCCTCCAACAATTTCAATAACTTTGATCTCATCATCCCCATCTTTAATGGGACTGGTTACAAAAATTGGTGGCCCTTGATGAAGGCTCTCCTTCAATCCATTGGCTGTCTTTGGATCACCAACATCCCTGAATCAGACTGCCCAGATGCCACTACCAATGCCAATGAATGCAACTATTACATTTTATACTGTTGTACTCAAGACACCATCATTAGCTAGATAAATCTTCACCTCTTATTTACCCTTCAAATTTGATATGCAATGTGTCTCACCATATTAGATTTTTTTACCACCATTACTGCCAACAACAAGGTCTTAGGAGTTGCCTAGGCCTATATGGTGTTTAAAGAGTTGGTTGAGCTGCAGGTTTCTGAGACCTTGCACTCCACTTCTATATTTAATAAAATGAAAAACTTTATTGTGTGCCTTAAGCATATGAAATACTCATTTGACCCCAAAGTTTAGGAAATGCAGGCATTTGCTAAGCTTTCTGTGAATATGTTAGTACTTATGCAGATGTTAGTACAAGAGAAAGACAATAAAGGAGTAATAGTAGAACCCTCTCTTGCCTACATAAAGAAAGCTATAGCCTTTAATTGGGACCAGTGCATCCTGAAAAAAGGTAAAACTCCTGCCAATGCCAACAAAATTATTGCAGTCAAGTTGAAAGACCAGATCTCCTCATTTCAACAGCAGTAGTAGCTGATGTTGAATTTCTATCCTCTTGTACTGTAGTTACATGACACATGTACATTACATACTGACCTTATGTTGGACTTGAAATAGATCTCTTGAACTTGAACTACTCACATCAATGAGAACAGCCAGTCTTGGCACTTTTACCATCTAGTATGTGATTTTCTTGGCTAATACTCTATCAAGTATGACTTCAACAGGTCATGAGCCCCAGTAGTGCACGTTGAGTGTAGCATGAAAATGCTTGCATCTTCAGTTGCCTACTGGATAAGTGCTCTTCTGGCTGTCACACCTCTGTGCAGCAGGGTATCTCTATTGAAAAGGTGGCAGAATGCAATATTAGAGCTAGTCTCACATTTGCTGTTTGCTGCCTGAATAAGAGGAACCCATGCAGGTTTGTTCTACTTCTGCTAAGCATGCTAATGCTGTTGCTCTGCAGATATATCATCTCTATTATGTCCCCCAACAACAATAACTCTGGCTTGATGATCCCAATCTTCAATGGGACTGGATATGACATCTGATGGCCTCTCATCAAGGCTCTTCTTCAGTCCATAGGCTGCCTCTGGGTGACAGATGTTCCTGAGCCTGACTGTCCAGACACCACCACCTCTGCTGAAGAGCAGAACTACTACATCTTCTACCATTGTGCCTAGGATACCATTATCAGCCAAATCAACCTTCATCTTTCATCCACCCTCCATATTTGTTATGCAGCATGTCTCATCACATCAGACCTCCTCACTACCCTTGCTACCAACAATAAAATAACTGGGATTATCCAGGCATATGCTGTCTTTAAAGAGTTGGTAGAGCTGCAGGTTCTTAAGGCCTTATACTCCACTCCAGCTTTCAATAAGATGGAAAATCTCATTGCATGTTTAGAGTATATGAAGTACTCATTTGACCCTAAGGTCCAGGGAATGCTGGCACTAGCTAAGCTCCCCTTGAGTATGTTAGTACATATGCAGATGTTGATTCAGGAAAAAGATGAATCTGGTACCATTGTAGAATCATCCCTTGCCTATATAAAGGAAGCCACAGCCCTTAATTGGGACCAGCATATCTTGAAAAAGGGTAAAACCCCTACCAACACCAATAAAATCTCTACAGTCAAACCAAAAGGTCAGATCCTCTTGTTTCAGGAGCAGCAACAACCAAAGCCACAAGGCCAAGGCCAAATGCAGCATCCACTCCCACCCAAGCTGCAAGGCTTAGTGGTAGATATAGCAGCACCCACAGACAAGAAGAAGCAGAAGAAAAAAGGGTGCTGTGGCAAAGGCAAGGAAAAAGCAAATGCCAATAAGGCTGTTATGGCCTCATTCATCACCATTGTCAACACTTCTTCCACCATCAACCCCCATATACTCTCTAATCTTCCACCATCCCTCTACCAAGGGGTTGAAGATCCACCAGCCGATATAAGAATAAAAGATTCTATATCCTTGATAAATCGATTAAATGACTTTCCTAGATATAAAACAGTAAGACAATTTGATTGCATCAGTCAGCACTGGCTAGACCTCTCTTCAATGCCTGCTCCTCCTCCTCCTACTGCCTCTATTGAGGCAATATCTTCAGAGACTCTGCTTGCCCCTCCTCCTACAAAAAAGTGCAAGCATGCCACACATTATGCTGAAAAACAGCACATGATGCCACCACCCATTGATGCATGGGACTTGGAGGATATGGATGATTTTTATAACTCTTACATATGTATCATAAATCCAGACTATTTGGACAATTTGCCCTGTCACCTCACCACTCCCCTTTTTGAAATAGGAGAACCAGACCCCTCTAACTATTATATTAAGGAGGATGCTATTTCCCTTGGGTCTAAGGTGGAAATAGCAAGGTCAGTAATCTACTCCACATATTACCTTTATAACCACTCATTAATGATCGCTTCCACAGCTGATCTTGTATGTAGTTGGTATTGTACAATATATCACACAGAACACTATAACATACGCACTCTCTACTTTGATTTGTGTGAACATCATAAGGGTAAACAGTGTTCATGTGGGCAAGATGAATCAGACAACATATGGATCTTAGACAGTGATGCTTCTATGCACTTTACTCTCTGGCAATCAGACTTTGTTGCCTATAAATCCTTATCAAAAGAGGAGAGAATCCCAGTCTTTACAGTGAGTACCATCATTTATATAGAGGAAATTGGTCATGTACTACTGCCATGGTGAGATCATAACTGAAAGGTTCATATTCTTGATCTACACAATGTTGCCCATATCCCTAACTCGCATGTTTGACTCATATCAATGGGACAGTTACTAAACCATGGTGCTAAAGTCAAAGGTGATGCCACTGCCATTAATCTCCTATATGGAGACAACAGAGTACTAGCACCATTCACTTCAGGACATGCAGGGAAATGTATATATACATTAGAAGGCATTGCTTTAAACAAAGAACCATCTGCCCATCTTACTTGAACTGTAACATATGATATCTTCCACAAATGGTTTGGATACCCTTCTAAAGACATACTCTATTGGGCTAAGAAACATATCCAAGGCTTTCCTGACATTGAAATACCCTTAGAAGATCCAGTATGCCCTGGATGTCTCAAAGGCAAAATGCCTAACAGGCACTTCCCCTTAAATAAATTGCATGTTTCTAAGCTGTTTGATTTAATTCACTTTGATTTAAAATCATTCCCTATTAAATCATATAGAAAGTATAAATATGTCATTATTTTCCTTGATGATTTTACTTCTCATGCTTGAATAGTGCCCTTGCACCAAAAATCTGGTGCTTTAGCAGCCACTCATCAATTTTTTTAAATGGTTGAGATCCAATACTCTTCCAAAGTAAAAGCATGATTATCTAATGCTGGAGGTGAATACAAATCACAATCATTCCTTGATCTGCTAAAGGAAAAGGGGATTGTGACTCACTAGTCTGCCCCTTATACTTCTCAACAGAATAGAAGAGCAGAATGTCTAATGCATATCCTAGGCAATAAGTCACAGACTATGAGACTAGACACCTGCCTTTCTGACAGTTGGTGGGAATTCTCTTTTATGCATATCTGCCATGTCTATAATAGAACTCCTATGGCTAGACTCAGGGGAAGAACCTATTTTGAGCAACTAATGGGATCTATTCCTGACATATTGCACCTGAAAGTTTTCAGTTGTGCAGCATATGTCTTCCTACCAGAAGATGTCCATCAGGATAAACTTGCTGTGAAAGCAGAGCTAATGACCTATTTTGGCATTACATTTACAAACCCATCATCTAATCTTTTCATGTGCTCTACAAATGCCCTTTTTACTTCATCTCACACTATGTTTGAGGAGGATACATTCCCTCACTGCAAATCAAAGGGGAAGAGTATTCCTAAATTGCAACAATAGCATGAGCTGTCTAGGCCATTAGCTGCTCCACCTTCTATTGAGGATAACTATCCCCATCCACATCATGTTTCTCCTTTATGATCTTCCACTCCTTCTGTTTCATGTCCCTGCATGCCTTCTTCCTGTCCTGGACCCACACCACCTACCACACCATGGAAAACACATCCAGAACTGCCACCTTCTGTCCCTCCTGCTCCTTTTTGGACATCAGGCCAAGAATGATGAGTTCCACAACACCCAGATAATGTGTATGGTGACAACCGGCACTCTATCCAGTAGGAAAAGGATATAAGAAATCCTTCATGGTGGCATGACATTTTTGGAGAGCCAGGACCATCATCACATCCTGTACCATCTATGCCAGGTAAACTTCCCCAGTCACTCCACTCTCCTTCATTGCCAAGTTCCCCCCCTTTGCCTTTGATCTCTCTGACTGACTCAGAGGATGATGTCAAGTGCTTGACTAGGGAAGGGGGAGTTGATTTCTTTGCATACTTGATGTCCAAGGCAATACCACCTCTCCAGTCAGATGCTGCAGCATCCAAATCACACCATGAGTGGACATACAAAGACATATCCATTCTACCATCAGCTAAATGAAAGAAATGGGAAGCTGTGTGTCAATGCAAGCTAGATATCCTTTATGAGTGACAAGTCTTTGAACTTGTTGATCCTCCTAAGAAATAAAAAGTCATTGATAACCAATGGGTTTTTGATATTAAACCTGATGGTCGTAAACGAGTCCACCTTGTTGCAAAAGGCTTCTCTCAGATCAAAGGTATTGACTTCAATCAAATATATTCTCCAGTGGTCCAGTTTGAGATGGTATGACTCATATTGTCCCTCACCACACTGGAAAATTGGTACATTAAAGCACTCAATGTAAGGAGTGCCTATCTGTATGGTCAACTCAAAGAAGAGATATTCATGTGCCAACTCCAAGGCTTTAGAGTCCCAGAGCAAGAGCACAAAGTGCTCCACTTAAAGTGTGCTTTATATGGCTTAAAACAGGCTAGACTTGCCTGGTGGAAGACTCTAAACAAGTCCATCAAAGAACTTGAATTTGAACACCTTAAATCAGATGCAGGCCTCTTCCTCTACCAAAAGAAAAACACTTCCATCATAGTTGCCATTATCTATGTAGACAATGCCCTATTTTGTGGACCATTCCAGTCTATACTTAAAGAGATAAAAGATAGATTCATGAAAAAGTGGAAATGCAGAGACTTAGGTCCAGTTACTGAATTCCTAACATGTGTATCAAAAGACAAGGCTGCACGATTCTTATAGATCAGTTCAATTACCTTATAAAAGTCTTAGAATGCTGTGGAATAATAAATGCTAGGACAACTCCAACCCCTCTACCTTAGGAATATTATTCCATCTCAAATAAAGACAAGGTGGATCCAGATCTGCAATCCCATTTCCAAATGGTAATTGGATTCCTCCTATATCTCATACTCAGCACTAGATCTGACATTAGTTATGTAGTCACTGCATTAGCAAAGCAGTCTGCCAATCCTACAAAGGAACACTTTAATAAAGCAATACATATATGTCAATACCTTAATGGCACTTGATATTACTTGTTTAAATTTGATGGTGATTCAAAATCAGAAATTATTGGCTATGCTGACTCAGATTGGGGTTCAGATCCCAATACTAGATGCTCTCAGACAGGATGATTTATCCATCTAGCTAATGGTGCCTTCTCTTGGCATTCCAAACAGCAAGAATGTGTTGCCTTCTCTTCCACAGAAGCTAAATATGTTTCTTTGTCTGATTGTAGCAAACAGTTAGTTTGGATATATAATTTTTTAACTGAACTCAGGTATTCATTAAAACCCATCCCACTCTGTGGTGACAACCAAGGTTCTATATTTATGGGATCTAATCCTGTAACTGAAGCTCAGAGTAAACACATCTCCTTGTGATGGCATGGCATATACAATTTTATTTGTGAAGGTCTATTAGAGCTATTTTTTATAGAAGGCTCAAAGAACCCAGCTAATATGCTTATAAAAAACCTTGGTAGAATAAAGTTTCAAGAGTTTATATTGCAAATGGGACTAGTATTTTATGATGAACCTCAATAAAGTATCAATTTATTACTTTTATGTTTATTCCACTCTATCTGCTACAAAACATGGGGGAGTGTTAAATTTCTATCCTCTCATACTGTAGTCACATGACACATGTACATTACATACCAACCTTATGTCAGACTTGAAATAGATCTCTTGAACTTGAACTACTTGCATCAATGAGAACAGCCAGCCTCAGCACTCTTACCATTCAGTATATGATTCTCTTGGCTAATACTCTATCAAGTATGGCTTTAACAGCTGAAGCTGCAAGGCCAAGGCCAAATGCAGCACCTGCTCTTGCAAAAGCTGCAAGGTTCAGTGGTTGATGTAGTGGTGCCATTATACAAGGGAAAGTAGAAGAAGAAAAAGTGCTGAAGCAAGAGCAAGGGCAAGACTAACACCAACAAGGCCATTATGGCTTTATTTACTATGACCATTGTTGATACTCCATTCATCCTCAACCCCTGTCTCCTCCACAATCTCCCACTATTTCTCTATCAAGGGGTCAAAGATCCACCAGCTAATACAAGGATCAAGGATTTTATTTCCTTGATAAATTAGTTAAATGACTTCTCCTAATATGAAATGATATAACAATTTGACCACATCAGTCAGCACTGGCTAGATCTCTCTTCAATACTAGCTCCTCCTCCCACCATCTCTATTGAGGCAATATCATCTGAGATACTGCTCACCCCTCCTTCTACTAAAAAGTACAAGTGCACTATACATTATGCCAGAAAGCAGTAGATAATGCCACTGCCTGCCAATGCTTGGGACTTGGAGAATATAAATGATTTTTATAACTCTTATAAATGTACTATAGATTCAAACTCTCTGGGTGACTTGTCCATCAACCTCACTATTTCTCTTCCTGCCATAGATGAGGTTGGCCCCTCTAACTACTATGTTGAGGAAAATGCCATCTTCCTTGGATCAGAGATGAAAATAGCAAGGTTAGTAATCTTTTCCATTGCTTCCCCTTGCAACCACTCATTAATGATTGCTTCTACAGCTAATCTTGTATATAGTCAGTATTGTACAATATATCATACAAAATACTGTAATATATATGCTTTTCATTTTGATTTGTATAAACATCATAAGGATGAACTGTGTACATGTGGACAGGATGAAAACAACAACATCTGGATCTTAGACTCTAGTGCTTCAATGCACTTTACCTCCTGGCAATTAGATTTTATCACCTATAAATTCTTATTAAAATATGAAAGGATTCCTATATCCAAAGTGAGCAATATTATATACATTGAAGGTATTGGTCATGTATTAGTGTCATGGTGGGATCACAACTATAAAATTCAAATCCTCAATCTACATAATGTTGCCCATATATCAAACTCACATGTCTGATTAATATCAATGGGCTAGTTATTAAATCATGACATCAAAGTAAAGGGTGATGCTTTAGCAATTACACTTTTATATGGGGATAATAGAGTACTAGCACTGTTCACTCCAGAACACACAGGAAAAACTCTAGAAGGAGTATCTCTAAACAAAGAGCCATTAGTTCATATTACATGAATTATAATGTATGATATTCTCTATAAAAGATTTGAATATACTCTGTTGTACCAAGGAGCATACACATGGCTTTTCCAATGTTGAAATTCCCTTGGAAGACCTAGTATATCTCAGATGTTTTAAAGGCAAAATGCCTAACAGGCACTTTTTCCCTAATAAGTCACATGCTACTAAGCTATTTAACTTGATTCACTTAGATCTAAAATCTTTCCCCATCAAATCCTACCAATATTATAAATACATCATTACTTTCCTTGACAATTACACTTTTTATGCTTGGATTGTGCCCTTATACCAAAAATTAGGTGCTCTAGTGGCTACTTGCCAATTTTTCCAATTGGTTGAGATCCAATACTTGTCAAAGATTAAAGCATGGATGTCCAATGCTGGGGAAGAATACAAATTCCAGTTATTCATAAATCTGCTAAAGAAAAAGGGAATTGTGACTAATCAGTCTATCCCTCATACTCCTCAATAGAATAGAAGGATGGAATGCTTAATGCATACTCTAGGTGATAAGTTACAAACAATGAGACTAGACACCTGTCTTCCTAACAGTTGATGGAAATTCTCCTTTATATATGCTTGTCATATATATAATAGAACTCCTATGACAAGACTTAGGAAGAGAATCTCTTTCAAGTTGCTAATAGGAACAGTTCCTGATGTCTTACATCTGAAAGTTTTCAGTTGTGTAGCATATATCTTTCTTCTGGAAAATGTCTATCAAAACAAGCTTGTAGTAAAAGCCAAGCTTATGATTTATCTAGGCATAGCATTTAGTTTTCCATCATCCAATATATTTATGCACTCTACCAATATCCTTTTCACCTCATTATATGCAATGTTTGAGGAGGACATATTTTCTTGTTGCAAAACTATAGAAAAAGTTGTCCCTAAATTGCAACAACAGCATGAGCCATCTAGACCATTGCCAGCTTTATTCTCTTTTCAGGACAACCATTTCCATCTACACTATGCATCTTCCTCATGAAGTCCTACTTCTCCTATCTTAGGTCCTCATATATCTTCTCCTTGCCCAGGGTCCACACCTCTTTTTATGCCATGGAAATAATACCCAGGCTTGCCACCTCCTGTCTCTCCTGCATCTTTTTGGACTTTGGGTAGGGAATGCTGAGTTCCTCAATGCCTTGATAATATGTACAGTGAAAACCAACACCCTGTCCAGTAGGAAAAAAATATCCAAGACCTCTTTTAGTGATGTAATATTATTAAAGAGCCAGGATCCTCATCATATTCTGTGCCATCAATGCTAGGTAAACTTCTCCAGTTTTCCTGCTCTTCTTTATTGCCTGGCTCCCCTTCATCACCTCTGACCTCTCTGACTAATTTGAAGGAAGATGTTGAGCACTTAATTAGAGAAGGGGGGCTGATTTTCTGGCATATTCATGTCTAAGGTGTTATCACCTCATTGGTTAGATATTGCAATATCCAAACCACATCATAAATGGACCTATAAAGATATATTCACATTATCCTTAGCTAAACAAAAGGAATGGAAAGTTACATGTCAATATGAGCTAGATATTCTTTGTAAATGACAAGTCTTTGAACTTGTTGACCCCCCTAAGAGATGAAAGGTCATAGATAATTGATGGATCTTTGATGTTAAATCCAATGGTCATAAAAGAGCACATTTTATTGCAAAAGGCTTTTCATAGATCAAAGGTATAGATTTCAATCAAATCTATTTCCTAGTGGTCCAGTTTGAGATGGTATGACTAATGTTGTCCCTTACCACACTGGAAGATTAGTATATTGAGGTACTCAATATGAGAAGCACCTATTTATATGGCAAGCTTAAAAAAGAGATTTTTATGTGCCAACCCCAAGATTTTAGAGTCCCAGGACAAGAGCATAAAGTGCTCTACTTAAAGTATGCCCTTTACAGCCTTAAACAAGCTGGACTCACCTGGTGGGAGACTCTAAACAAGTCCATGAAAGAACTTGGATTTGAACACCTTAAATTAGATGCTGGTCTTTTCCTTTACTAGAAGAAAAATACCTCTATTGTAGTCATTGTCATCTATGTAGACAATGCTCTATTCTGTGGTCCCTCTTAATCTATCTTAAATGAAATAAAAGGTAGATTCATGAAAAAGTGGAAATGTAGAGATTTAGATCCAATAACTAAATTTCTATATATATATATCAAAAGACAAGGCCACACAATCTTATTAGATCAGTGAAATTATCTTATGAAAGTCTTAGATCACTATGGGATAATAAACTCTAGATCAGCTCCAACCCCTCTATCTCAGGATTATTATCCTATTTCAAATAAAGAACCAGTAGACTCAGAATTGCAATCCTATTTTCAAATGGTGATCAGATCCCTCCTATATCTCATGCTCAGCACTAGACCTGACATTAGTTACACCACAACTGCCCTAGCAAAGCAATCTGCTAATTCTATCAAAGAGCATCTTGATAAAGCAATACATATATGCCAGTACTTAAACAGTACCAGATATTATTTGTTTAATTTTGATGGTAATTCAAAGGCTGGAATAATTGGCTATGCTAATTCTGATTGGGGTTTAGATCCCAATATCAAATGCTCTTAGACAAGCTGGTTTATCCATTTGGCCAATGGTGCCTTTTCATGGTACTCAAAGCAACAAGAGTGTGTCACCTTCTCTTCTATAGAGGTAGAATACATTTCTTTGTCTGATTGTAGCAAACAACTGGTTTGGATACATAATCTTCTAATTGAGCTTGAATATTTATTAAAACCCATTCCACTTTGCAGTAACAACCAAGGTTCTATATTTATGGAATCTAATCCTATAATTGAGACTAGAAGTAAATATATCTCCTTGCAATGGCATAGCATCTGTGATTTCATTCATAAAGGTTTAATAAAACTATTTTTTATTGAAATTTCAAAAAACCCTGCTAATATACTTACTAAAAACCTTGGTAGAGTAAAGTTTCAGGAATTAATATTGCAAATGGAGTTAGTCTTTTATGATATACCTCAATAAAATACCAATTTATATATTTATATGTTTATTCCACTCTATCTGCTACAAAACATGGAGAAGTGTTGATTTTCTATTTCTCTTGTACTGTAGTCATGTGACTTGCATACATTATACTCTAACCTTATGTTGGGATTTGAATAGATCTCTTGAACTTGAACCACTTGTATCAACAGAAACCAGCCAGTCTCCAGCACTTTATCCATCTGATATGTAATCCTTTGGGCTAACTCTCTTAAGCATGGCTTCAACACTTTAGACACATCACTTGCATAATATGCTGTCAATTACTCAAAAACTTGTGGGATATGCAAACAAAATTCAATGCCCCAACTGAAGTAACTTGTTGTGCTTGAAACTTGGCTTGAGAGATGTTTTGTTTTCTTTCCCTGCTACAACCTTAAATAATGTTGTATAAGTGCTCCAAGTGTAAGTCAGTTCAACAGAGAGTGTTTTGTTAAATGTCCATGTTTTGATCAGGTGCCAAGGCTTGTCTTCATTTTCCTATTTATTTTACTTTAGCTGATTGATCTCTTCCCTCCAATATGTTCAACTGCAGGACTGATCCAAATTACAAGTTTTATTTAGCTACTATTGGACAAAGTTACAGATTTTTGAGGCTTTAGAACTTTTGATACAAACCAATGTGATGACATCTGTGCTTGTTAATATATGTTTGCTCTCCCCTCCTGCTCCTCTTATTAAAAGTATTTGTATAGGTACATTTGAGCTTGTCCTATATCATATTTGACATCAATACTATATATTCAGCTGATATCCATCTGACAATGGCAACACCATGTTAGAATGGTGAGAATGATGAAGATAGAGCTATGAGGGTGTAGTCACTGCCCAGCATGACAAAGATACCATCATGAATACAGCAAGTGCTATTATAGGATGATGATGGCTACCACAACAGAATGAGGCCACCTAACTGCTGATATAGCATGATGATTGTAATAAGGCTGCAAGTCCCTCATTGAATAATAGCAGCAGTGACCTGTGTGTAAATACTACACTAGTATGACAAAGATGAAGACAAAGCTCTAACTATTTTTTGCCTACTCATGAAGATCTCTTAGCATTTTATCACCAATCTTCCCATCTATTGGAGAGCATGATGTTGAAGTGCTAACAGTCAAAAAATGACTGATATCTTCTATAAATGGAGGAGTCTAGATTCTATAAGTTGCTGTGATTCAAATTACATTGACTTATGGCAAGTTATACTTATGATTTAACATCAGTCAATAACCATAGCCTTGGTTGTATTATCAGTAAGTACTTAATTATAAATCAAACTAGAACATTCTAGATGTCTAACTCATATCCTATGCTCTTTAATACCATGAGTCACTTTCTCTGTTATATTCATATTGTACATAAATATATATAAATTCTATCTATTTATATATATAAGACCACTATACTCTTTTTAAGATAAGGAGAAATATCTTTCTTTTCTTTTCCTTTTGATTATCTTGACTGTTCTCAAAGAAGATAAGATATATTGAGATTATCACTTGCTTCTATCAAGATCTCTATGAAGAACTACAAGTAAGTTTCTACTTGTATCCTCTACACTTACTATATTGCACATTCTAGAAGGGAGAGTGTTATATCCCCACTCTTTCTTTATGTTATGAGCCCCACCTAGATAGATAGGGGAACATACAGTCTTTTGATTTATTCATACCCTTTCCTTCTTTATGGCAACCATAGTGTTGAAGTGCTAAATAGTCAACATATTGACTAATTATTAGAATAACAAACCTAATGAAGCAATTTGCAGTTGTTGACTATCTTGAGTCATAATTGACTCAAAATAAGTTATAATTAAACATCAACAATCACAGCCTTTAACACAGCTCTTATTGCTACATCAGTAAGCACTTGATTATAAATCATATTAGAACATTCCAAATGTATGATTTATATCCTATGCTCTTTGATATCATGAATTAGTTTATCTTTTATATTTATATTATATATGAATATACATAAAGTCTACCTACCTATATATATTAGAGAAAATATATCCTGTATAGAATAAAAAGAAATACCTATTGAAATAGCCAACTTACTATTTGAATCTTACAAGACTTCAAGAGCAATATTAGTCAAATGCTAATAAGACAATAGATAGGAGATACTAAAATAAGCATTAATCTGAGCCAGAGTGTCCAGGGAATCCATCACTATACCTCCAGACAGTGGAAATAATCTAGTAGAAAGTGGGTGAAACTCCAAAAAGAACAAGACCAGAGGAGATGCCTCTGATTTGGCCACCTTATATACTATTCAATTAGGACTCTGAAGCAGAGCTTGAATTATATGAGGGCAGGTAAATAGATAACTGGATTATATCCTATTGATCAGAGATAACTAACCTAACCTTTGCATATAGTACATGATAAAAGTGGCTTATGCTATTGGTTTCATAAAGTAGAGCTATGGATTGCTAATTGAGTAATAAGTCAGTGCTGTGCTTTGATGAGTCATTATATTGAGATAAGGGCTGCACTGGAGTTGAGGGTATAATATCATAGATAAGTGATAAAAAATAAAAGTCTAGGCCTTTGGCTATATTTGATAAGTCTGGGCTATGATGTTATTGATAACATCATGGGTCTGGATGTGCCCATCATGTGACTTGTCATGTGATATGGCTGTGTAAGTCACATGACCTGTGGAGACTTGAGTTGAAGGAAGTAAAGAGGAAAGTAAGAGAAAAATAGTAGAAAAATAGAAATAAAATAAGGAAGATACATAGCATTCATAACATGATCTCCTTCTTTAAGATTGACTTCCAGGCAATTGAAAGGAAGTATTGACATTTAAGATATTAGTTTTCCACAATGGTAGAAAATATTAAAGAATTGTGCTTCAGTCATTTGAAGTTTTTGAGGTACACTTGGTTGTGATTTATAAAACTTTGCAACTGCATCTAGTGTATTTTTGAGATTAGCAGCTGGTTCCCATATGCATTCATCTTCTTCATAACCTTTCCAGTGGACTAAATATTCAAGGTGTCTATTCTTGAATCTTAAGTCAACAATGAATTTGACTTGATATTGTTCTTTTTGATCTTCTATGACCAGAACTGGTCTGAGTTTGAATGTGGATTGCCCTGTAAGGCATTTTTTGTATGGTTTGATGCACAATATATTTACAACTGAATGGATCTTTATTGAAGATGAAAGGTGGAGTTTGTAGGCATTGGTTTCTTTTGTATCAATAACATCATATAGTCCAATCCATCATTCTGTTAATTTGCATGAAGCATGAGGTAACTTTAGGTTTTCTGTTGAAAGCTAGACTTTATTGCCAATAGTATATTGTAGTGCTGTTGAATGGTGTTCGTCTATTTGAGCTTTTATACATGATTGTGCTTTCAACAAATTGTTCTTGACTTGTTCAACTGTGTTTTTGATTTTGTCAATGAAGTCATCAGCAATGGGTGCTTTTGGCTGATATTGTTCAAATCCAAGTCAAGATGTATAGGAACATGTAACATCAAAAGGTGCCTTCTGTATAGAAGTTTGCCTTTTTAAGTTATATAAAAATTGTACAATTGATAACCATTCAACTCATTCATGTTGCTTTTTTGATGTGAAAATATAAAGGCATTGTTGAAGGTCATGATTCATTTGTTCAGTTTGTTAATCTATTTGTAGATAAAAGGCTATGGAGAGTTTTGATGTGATTCCTAGCCTTTTGTACAAATCTTTCATGATATATGATGCAAATTGTGGTCTATGATCTGAAGTTATTGTTTGGGGAAGGCCATGGATTTTTTAAATGTGTGTTAGATAAAGTTTTGCTGTTTTAAATACTATAATGGACTTGTTGCAAGATATGAATTTGATTTCTTTTGAAAATCTGTCAACTATGACCAATATAGAGTTGTATCCATTAGATTCTGGTAGATCTATGATGAAATCTGCAGAGATGTCTTGCTATGGTTCATTGGGAATTAGAAGTGGTTGGAGTTTTTCTGAAGTTGCAAGGTTTGAGTCCTTGAATCTTGTATAGCAGTTATAGCATAAAATATAGTCTTTCACAAATGTTGGTAGTTGTGGCTATGTATTGATTGTTGGATCAATTCTGGTGTTTTATTGTAATCTAGGTGTCCTGTGATGGATGTATCATGGTGTAATTAGAGGATTTCCAGTTTTAGTTTATAGTCATCTGGTATAATGAGTTTGTGATTGTTGTATTATGGTTCTTCTATTTTGGTGACTTCTTTTAAGATGAGTGAATCATCCATGGTAATTTGAACTGTTTTGATCATGGAATCAGAAATGAGTTGAATTCCTTGGTTATCTTGATCTATTCTATCTGCATGGTCTTCTCTTTTGAATAAAGCATCTGCTTTTACCATTTTAGTGCCTGCTTTGTGGGTCCATTTGAAATTGAATCTTGATAGATATTGGGCCCATCTTACTTGTCTTTAGTTTAGATTTTAATGTTTCATGAACCATTGGAGGTTCACATGATCATTTCATATTTCAAATTCTTGATGTGCTCCTTTGAGGTAGTATTGCCATTGTTCCAATGCTCTGATGATACTAAGCATTTTCTTGTTTGCTATGAAATAGTTATATTCTGTAGGATTAAAGAAGTAGAAGGAGAATGTGACTGGACATCATTTGTTATTTATTTGAATTGACAAGACTGCATCTGATGCAAAGTCTAAAGCATTCATTTTAACACAAAATTGTATATTAATATTAGGATATGTAAGAATTGGAGCTATGGTGAATCTTTGCTTGAGTTCATTAAAGGCTGATTCTTGCAGTTGTATCCAAATAAATGGAGTGTCTTTCTTGATTAGATTGATGAGAGGTCTTGTGAGTTTGGAATATCTATTGATAAATCTTCAATAGAAGTTTGTGAGTCCAAAAAGCTTCTAATGGCTTTGATGGAGGAAGTTGTTGGCCATTCAAGAATAGCTTTCACTTTTATGTTATCCATCTTAATTCCATCTTTGTTTATGATCATTCCAAAAAATTCAACTTCTTTGATTTGAAAGATACACTTTTCTGATTTGATGAAGAGGTTATTCTTATCTAATGGTTTGAGAACTTGAAAACTACTTTGTCATGTTCTGATGGATTTTTGGTCTTTGTAAAGATCATAAGGTCATTCATATAGATGACAACTATTGTGTTTATTTCTGCAAATATTTCATTTATTATGGTTCAGAAGATTGCTGGAGAGTTGCAGAGTCCAAAGAACATTATAAATGGTTTATAGAATCATATATGGCATGTGAAAGTGACTTTCCATTCATTGCCTTCTTTAATGCATATGTTGTTGTATCCCCAATATAAGTTCATTTTGGTGAAAAGCTTTACATCTTTAAATTTATCAACAAGTTGGGAGATGAGCAGTAATGGGTAGTTGTTCTTGATGGTGTATTTATTAAGATAATGATAGTTCTACACCATTCTTTTTTGTCCATCTTTCTTTAGGACAAAAAACACTAGTAATGTTTAAGGAGATTTGCTTGGTCTAATATATCCTTTTCAAAGTTTATTATCAATGAAGTAAATTACTTCTTGTTGTTCATCAGGAAAGAGAGGAATTATTTGACCTTTTTTTGATTTAAACAAATCTTTAAAATCTATGGCATGATTTTAGGATTTTCTAAAGGGCATGCATTCTGATTTTTTCTTTGAGAAGATATGGAGATGCTTGTGATATTCTTTTGGAACAAGTTCTTCCACTGGAATCTTCTTTGGCTTGGAAAAGTCTTCTCTCTTAAGAGTTTGGACATGTTGAATTGAATCTCTTTCTTCTGATCTGATTTGATGTACAAATGCAGATTTATCATTTAATATGTGACAATTTATAGGGCATCTTGTTAGCTTGACTGTTCCAGTTGTCCAATCAATTTCCAGGTTATGGTGTTTAAGCCATATGTAACCAAGCATAAGTTGGTGTTTTTCTAAGTCAGTGACTTTGGCAGTAATATGTTCACAGTGTCTTTGATAGTCTATGAGAATTTCTGCTGTGTGGATAATGTTTCCAGCAAAATTTGATGTTTCATCTATGTTATAGACTTTTATAGATTTTGGGAGCTGTTTAAGAGGTAATTGGATTTTCTTAGCCCATATTTAGTCAATGAACATGGTGTTTGCTCCACTATCTAATAAAATGGATGCTTTAATGAATCAATGATAAAATCAGAGAGGGGCAATTTAGATAGATATAATAATGTCTTGTTTTGCAAAGGATCTAATCTTGAGATCTTTGGAGGATGAAGTGTATAGGTTAATTCCTGTAGATCTAAATTTTATGTCTACTCTTTTCATTGTAGAAAGCTCAGCTACTTCAACTACTTTGAGAGAGTGGATTTTCTTTATAATGAGTTGTACAATTTGATCACCTGGATTTATTTTGAATGTTTCTATTCCTTGATTGATTAACAGAACATGAGGTTTCCTCAGTAATTAGAGTCTATGACTCCTGTACTAGTGTAGATTCTAGATTTGATCGCTAGACCACTTCTAGAGATGATTCTGCCATAGGCATCTAAAGGTATTGCCACTTGAACATTAGTGTCAATGACAGCTTGCTGTCCTAGTAGAATACCTTTATATTTAGATAAGTAAAGATCTAGTCCTGCAGCATATTCCAATCTGCAGATTGGGATTTTTTGTTTTCTGATGTTTTTTAAATTGGTAATTTTGAAGGTAAAAGAGTTTACATAGTTTGTTCAGAATTCATTTCACAAACTTGAATATTTTGAGGATTTAAACCTGAGGGGCTTTTCCCTTGTGTTCAGAATCTTTTATGTCAAAGAAAAATACCTTTATTTCTTTATAATTTATGCTTCTAACAGTACATGGAAGGTCTTTATCTTCTGACTATGAAGATTCAGAGTCTTCTGGTTCAGAGTTGGAGTCTGAATCCATATCTAAAGCTTGAACTTTCCTAGATTTCTTGAATATTTTGTTTTTGCCTTTTAATCTAAGTTCTTTGGTGAACTTTGATCTGTTCATTGGATGAAATTTGCAAAGATGGGAATGTTGTCCTGTCTTGTGACATATGTGACATTTTTTTGAGCACTTATCTGCCTAATGTCCTTCTTCTTTGCAATTATAGCATTTTGCAATTTCCAATGTATCTACATCTATAGCATATTTATTGTGTCTGGACTAGTATAAAGAGAATTTATTTGGTTGAGAGAAGAGGCAATACTCTTCTTTTGTTCAGCTGATTTGCTGAATGGTTTGGATGGTTTCTTCAATGGTATTCTTCTATTGTTTGGTTCAGAACATCTCTTCTATGATATCCTTTCTTGTATTGTTTTTGAGTAACCAAATTTCAAATTGTTCAGAAATATGTGACTAATAGAAGAGGATTTGCCATTTTGATATGAATACATTTGTTGAGAGGTGATCTTGCTTGTATTGGCTAATCTCTTTGGTTGCTCAGTCTTTTTGCAATTAAAGTCAGAAGATTTCTTCAATCTTCTTTGTTATGCATTATCAACTTGTAAGCTCAGTGGTTCCATCTATGAACTTGGGAATTTCAACTTCAGCAAAATGTGAGCCTTTGAATCCTTTTAGCCTTGATAGGATTGCATAGGCACATGCTTTGTTATTTACTTCAGTAATAAAGGTTTCTGGTTCAGCCATACTTAGGATCAAGTTATGAATTGTTTTGGATTGCAATCAATCTATGCTTGGATTTTGGTCCACTATTCTTCAAACTTTAATGGAGATCCATTGTAGTTTCCAGGGTCTGAAAATACTTCTATTTTTAATGATCCTGTGAATAGTTAAGATATATTCTGACCATGAGGTATGGTGTGTGCCCATTGATGTAAGCCAAGAAGTTGTTTAGAGTGATTTTCAACTTCTTGTTGCATAGTCATAGCATTGGTGAGTTGTTATGCTGCTATTCTAAGATTGGCTTCTAAGCAAGTTCTCTCAGCATTTACCTGAGTAAGTTGTTGCTTAGTATTTTGGAGGGTGTTTAAAATGGCTATCTATTCTTGTTGAGTGATGCATACTGATGGGGTGGCAGTTCCAGGTGAGGCTGTATTAGATATGTTGAATAAAAAAAAGGGTTTTATTAACTCAAAGGATTAATTGTCTAATAAACTACTATATCTATATCTCTCTCTTGATGTATACTATGGGATATAGTGACATTATAGAGTTAGTGTGCAATGATGGCAAATTGGTCACTATTGCTCTATGTGGGGCTTGAAAAGGAGGTATCTCTATATCTTAAAGAGAATAGGCTTCTATGTCTTGATTTTCTTGATGAAAATATTGGATACAAGTGATAAGAGATGAAATGAGAAGAATGACAACAAACAATATGGCTATGATGAGTAATATATTTATTAATTACCAATTGTTATTATTATTGTTATTTCATAAATTATTAGCAATATTGAGATCAACAGGTGCCAGCAATTCTATAATGAATCTGTAGATGTGATTAGGAGCTTTGAACAAGAAACAGATGGAAATGGATTGATTTCTATTTTTAAAAATGGTTGAAATAATAATTGCTGTAAAGCAAAAGAGAATTATGAGAATGAGAATAAGGAGTGCAAATATATAATTCATTTGTTTTCATAAAGAGTTTCTTCTTCTAAGAAAATTAATTCTTTAGTAGCAATAGATCTCAGAGCAAGGTTAATTTCTACTTGTATTGCACAAGCTCTGATCTGTTGGGCTCTTTCAGCATAAGCTTCAAGTATTTCTTGTTGTCTTTGCCTAGAGATAGAGCAGCAAATTTGTTGAGGAGCTTGAAAATATTCTCTCAAGTTGTCAACTGCACCTTGGTGAATAAGAGGGATTCTATTGTTATAGGAAGGGTGAGCTCTAAGTTCAACTATAATAGATCTAGTGTCTATTGTAGTTGTGATGGTAGAAGTGAAGTATATTAAGGAGGAGGTGAGAGCATAATATAGAAACATGAGGGCCAAAGTCAACACTGGGATTGTAAAAATGAATCCAAGTATGATTAGTAGGAGAGCAAGGACAGGGATGTCTCTCTCTATTTGATACTTGATAGAGGTAGTGTTGGATTGATGTCTAATCACAATCTGGCTGTCTCTGTCTATAATCTTTAGCATCAAGCTGTTGTAAGCCCAGTTGAATTCTTTCTCTAATAATACAGTTGATATTTGTATTAATCTATATCTCATATAGAAGTTCATAAATACCAGAACCAATAGCTATTGTATCTGATCCATGATAGAGGGAGTTTGGAGTTGGAGCATATAGACAGTAGTTAGACAACATGTGACTAGAGAGGAGAAGCTAGATGTGAATGAATGGTGATTGTGATATGGGATATGAGATTATTCTCATGGGGTACCAATCTAATGGTTCACTCAAGGGTGTTGGTGATCTTTGAGAAGTGGAATATACTGGCAAGTGACTAAACTAGTTAAGCCAATCTTGGTTGTTTGCATGGTTAAGTAATAGTGATGAGTAAGCTAGTTGCTGCTTATAATTTTTAGATTTAACATTGTTTGGATTGACAGATGAAGAGAGTAAGGAGTGAGGCTCAACTCTATTGTATTCTTCTATGACTTGATGAAGCTCTTTACTCAGCTTGTAGTTTTGATTAATCCTGTGCTGATGTCAGCTATTTTCTAACAGCTATATGCAACTGGTCAATATCAGATGAGCAGAATGTCTTTCTGTTTTATAACTACAGCTGGAACTTCTTGTCCAATATTTCTGGTGTAAAACACACTGAATATGACTTGTGAGAGGATAGATACTTATACCAGTAAGCATTAGTCTTGGCTTATGATCTACATTTAGTATACTAACTGGTGGCTAATTTTGGTTGTAAGAGGAGTTAGAGATCAATAATGAAGTGTTGTTAATGAGGGTGGTACTTGATTCTAGTAAGGGACTAAGTCTGTAAGTGAGAGGTATATAGTGGAGGTGATAGAAGATAAGTTTTATTCTAATAAAATGACCAACTTACTATTTGGATCTTATAAGACTCCAAGGGCAATATTAGTTAAATGCTGATAACACAATAGGTAGGAGATGCTAAAGTAAGCATTAACCTAAGTCAGTGTATCCAAAGAATCTGTCACTATACCTTCAGATAGTGGAAATAATCCAGTAGAAAGTGGGAGGAACTTCAAGGAGGACAAGACTGGGAGGAACACCTTTAGTTTGGCTGCCTTATATACTATTCAATTAGAACTTCAAAGCAGAGCTTGAATTACATGAGGGCAGATAAATAGATAACTGGATTATATCCTATTGGTCAGAGATAACTAACCTAACTCTTGCATATGGTGTACAATAAAAGTGTCTTATGCCATTGACTTGACAAAATGAGGCTATGTTGCTGACTAAGTGATGAGCCAGTGCTGTGCTTCAATAAGTCATTATTTTGAGATAAGAGCTGCATCTGAATTGAAGGTATAATATCATAGATAAATAATAAGAGATAAGAGTCTAGATTGTTGGCTGTATTAATGGATCTAGGCCATGATGTCATTGATGACATCATAGGTCTGGATGTTCATCATGTGACTTGTGATGTGATGTGGCTGTATAAGTTATATGACCTGTGAAGACTTGAGTTGAAGAAAATAAAAAGAAGAGTAAGAGAAAAATGGTAAAAAAATGGGAATAAAATAAGGAAGATATGTAGTGTTTATAACACATACCCCTTTCTTTATGGTGACCACAGTGCTTGAGGCTCTTTTATTTGAAGCCATTGCTTATTTTGAACAACCCCACATTGCCTTGGATATTATTCTAGGTTTATTTCTCTTGAACTATCTTATAAGAGAAAGGCTTCTTATCTATCTCATACACTTTGTCTTATATAAGACATTAAACCTTACCCTTGTTCAAGACAGATGGGAGTCTATACCTATTACTAATGAAAGAGAGAGACAGATTCTAAATTCTGTCCTTACTTTTATTGATGGAGACCAATCAAGATGATTACTAATCATCTTCATTTTAGAAAATGAATCAAGTCCAATACTCATCAAAGAACATCACTTGGTTGGTAACATTTATTAATCCTCTTCTTTATCACCCTCTTTATCATCATCAAATCATCTCCACCTCCTATATTCCTCCTGACTCCATTTATCTCCATTATTATTTACTCAAAGAATCAACAAATGCCTCATTGAGATAGAAAGAAAAGGAAAGGAGTCTTGTAAGTCATTAAATCTTCATGTCACTCAATACATTGATAATCAAATGGTTGGAATATCTATAAATACTCTATACCACTTTATTCCTGGTTTGCCACATCATAGAAACAATTTATCTTCATTAGAACTAGATCCATCCTCCACATCTCCATCTTCACCACACTCACAATCCTCCTATATCTTATCTCTGAATTAAAATGATATTCAATCAGTATCTCCTGCTTCTATCCCTATTTCTTCTCCCTCTCTTACATCTAGGATTATCCATCTATCACACCTCATCTCCTCTCAGAACTCCATCTTCTCTAGCCAATTTAGATCAATTCATAGAGGACATTCTTAAGGTGGTACACAATCAACACATAGTAATGCATCCAAATTTTCCTTACTACTACAAAAGAAAAACAGTCCTCACCAATGATCTTTTTTAGAACCAGGATCTCTAGGATTGGATCATAACCCTCAGCACTTGTGAGTAGTTCATGTGGTATCACCTGGGAGTCCTTCAAGAGATACATCCACTAGATTCCCTCAAACAGGTCATAGTATCAGAGAATGTCTTGAACAATATTTTTTACTAGAATGAAACATACTAGAAGGACATGTATCAATAGGCAGGTATCCTGATTCCCCTGACACCTCTAGAACTATTAGCACTTACATCTGAGATGTAGTTTTATTGACACAACAACTTGAATGACACAACAGCTTCATCTTCCTCTCAAGAGAAATATCTAACATTATCAATGTCTCAAATTCAGTTGGATTCCAATGATTTGGAAGCTGCTAGATTTCTTTCCTCACTCCTAGATTACTGTCTGATCCCTCAGATGGCCTTACTTCAATCTCCATCACCCAGCTCAAAAAAGATCTCCAATACCTTTGGGTCTAACTCCACCATTATGACTATAGATTAGAGATCTATATAGATATTGCCTATAACATCAGAAGCTACTATCAGGAACTTAAAAAAAGAGAACCTAATCTTTCCTCTATACACAAATGAACAAGAAATGCAGTTAGTAGAGATGGCCATCTCTGACAAAGAATCAGAGAATTAGAATATTTTATCACCACTAGCATTTAGTACTCAACTTACTGGAGAAGAGGACATCTTCAACTACAATACTGGCAAACAACCTATTGAAACCATGTACACCATTATCATGCCCTTGAAGGATATTCAGAGTTACACCAGAAAGCTCTCTCCAACTTGCCTGGACTTGGAATATTCCATATCTCTCCTTCAATAGAGAGTAAAGTGGGTATGTCTTCTAGAAGAAACAGTCAGGGAAACAATACTAGAGGATTTACAGGCACAAGAAGATCAATATTATCAAAGGGAAGTGGAAGCTCAGTGGCTAGAAGAAATCAATACAATTTATGAAGATCCAGAGATGGTATATATAAAACAAATAGTTCTAATTCCAGTTCTAACTCCAGAAATCCTAGAAGAAATATTGGATATGAAACAAGATCTGGAAAATGAAGAGATTCTCCAGCACTATTCCAGTTCCACCAATTCTACAGAAACTGGCCATATATATGTTTACTAGCATTTAGCCCAATGGCCCCTCAGTACCAATCCACCTTTCCCTTCAATAATGTCAAGATCCTTCAATGCCAACTCTCTTTGTTGACCTCCTTCATGTCTTTTTCAATAAGAAAAAAGATATCCCTTTTCTAACCTTATATATCCTCCTTAGGATAACTTAGAATTTATTGAAACAATTATTGAACCAGACTTCAGATAGAACAGCATTCAAATATAGATATAAGAAGATATCAATGAAAGATATCTTATAACCAATTTGTTTATGCAGGATACCATACAAATCAAGGACTTCACTTAGAATCATCAACCAGTCATTGATCATATTTCTAACTCTAACTTCCTATATGATATGGAAAAACCAAACCAGTTTCTCAATTCATCCAATCCCAAAATTCCAAAGGTAGTCCAAGCACTTTGATTTATCATCAGTTCCCAAATCCCAATTGTAATAATAAACAGATAACCAATCAAAATAGCCAGAGAGTATATATCCATATACAAACTGGTCATTTAACTAATGATTTCTATCTGAGGGATATGAGCTAACATGCTACACTAGTCAAGCTTGACCTTAACAGCCTCTGGATGTGACATACTAACAGGAAAACTGAGCAACAGATATATCCACTAGATTCCCAGCAGAAAGAAACACCATTCTCACTAGGTCTGCATATGATTATAAATTACTCTTTTCCATTTTTGAAAGTCTTGAATGGGCCTTTCCTACTAGGACTTACCATGATACTCCATATTTGCTAGTCCATAATCAAGGCTTTGAAATCTACAACAGAGATCATATCAAATATACAACTATTTGATAACAAGTTGAAAATGAAGAACCTAGTATTGTTCTTGAAAATGTAATTCCATCTTTCAATGATAAAAATGATATTTTTTCTTTTTCAACACCTAATTATAAAGAGTTCTATAAAGTGGACAATGTTTGAACAATGGCTCAAAACATTAATGGATACTACCAATCTGGGAGAGAGGAAAGATGAAGAAGAGGAGTTATAGATTTTGAAGGAATTGATATCCCTACTCAAGTGGCATGGAATAGGGAGTTTGACAGGTTGATGCAACAAAACTTTATTGCCCTCAATCCTATCTTTGATTACATGTCCAAAATCTTGGGATAATGAACTGATTTACTTTAGTTCATGTAGGAAAGGGATGAACATCAGCAAAGTCTAGAGCAGAGCTTGCATAGACAAATACAATATCATGCAAGCTTAACCAACTAGTGATAAAGAGATTAAAAGGTCATTGAAGAATCCCACTCTTGACTCCAACATCTTCTTAGTCAAGCAAGGAAGTCTATCACTACTCTCTCAGCTGCTTGACAAGCTGTTCATCAAGAAATATAGTCAATTTCTAGAAATATAGAGAAAAGCTATTTGATCCCAACCCAGTGCCTTTCTTATAAAAATGCCAAACAATTGGCTGCTGCTGGCATATTTTAGCATTCCTTATACTAACCCACATCTTATACTCATCCATATTCTAAAAAAAAGTAGAAGTGTTGACTCCTTTTTTTACATTCTTATTATTAGTGCTAAAAAAGATTAAATTTATTTCTTCCTTTCAAATATGCATTCCATCATTTATATTAAAGGAGATTCAAAACTATGGAATAGACATCTATTTGTATCACTTGGTTTTCTTACACTAGAAGACACTTGTCCTAGACTAATGCCTGAATGGTATTGAGAAAAAGAAACCAACATAACTCCTTTTGTTATCTTATCTGAAATAGATAAACTAAAATGGAGATCAAATAGGAAATCCTCATTCAAGAGAGGATTAAGCAAAGATATAAAAGAAGATACAAAAAGAAGCTTCAAAAGGCACAGTTAGTGAAGAAGCCACTTTCATCTAAATTTGGAAAACAATTGGAGGAACAATCTACTCTATTCTCATTGAATGAAGATTATAAAGGAGAATTTTCATTACTGCTCAAAGAGAATGATATCCATGACAATATAATTTCTAATAAGATGCCCTATAGACTGTTATGTATTAAATGATAAATCCACATTCATACATTAAATTGAATCAGAAGAAAGAGATTCAATTTGACATATCCAAATCCTCAGAAAAGAAGAAACTTCCAAACCAAAGGAGATTCCAGTGAAAGAACTTGTTCCAAAAGAATATCACAAGTACTTTCACATCTTTTTAAAGAAAGAATTTGAATACATGCTCCTTAGAAAACCTTGAAACCATACTATAGATTTTAAAGATTCTTTCAAATCAAAGAAAGGTTGAATAATTTCTCTTTCCCCTGATGAACAACAAAAAGTAACTGACTTCATTTATAATCAACTTCAAAAAGGATATATTAGACCAAGCAAATCTCTACAAACATTACCAATATTCTTTGTTTTAAAAAAATGGATGAAAAAGAATGGTGTAAGATTATTGCTATCTTAACAAACACACCATAAGAACAACTACTCATTACTGCTCATCTCACAACTCGTTTATAAGCTCAAAGATGCAAAGCTTTTCACCAAAATAAATCTATGTTGGAGATACAACAACATATATATTAAAGAAGGTGATGAATGGAAAGCTGCTTTCATATGCCAGAGGATCCTACAAACCATTCATAATATTCTTTGAACTCTGCAACTCTCCAGCAACTTTCCAAATTATAATGAACAAAATATTCATAGAAATGGACACAACAGTTGTCATTTACATGGATGACCTCATGATTTTTATGAAGACCAACAATCCATCAGAACACAACAAAGTAGTTTTTCAAGTTCTTAAACTTTTATATGAGAATAACCTCTTTGTCAAACCAGAAAAATGCACCTTTCAAATTAAAAAAGTCAAATTTCTCAAAATGATCATAAATAAAAATGAAATTAAGATAAATAACATGAAAGTGAAAGCTATCCTCAAATGGTCAATATATTCCTCTATCAGAGCTGTCAGAAGCTTCCTTGGACTAGCAAACTTCTATTGAAGATTTATCAACAGATATTCCAAACTTGCAAGACCTCTCATCAATCTAATCAAGAAAAACACTCTATTTATTTGGATACACTTACAAGAATCAGCATTTAATGAATTCAAACAAAGATTCACCATGGCTTTAATTCTTGCATATCCAAATATTGACATACAATTTTGCCTTGAAATAGATGCTTCAGACTTTGCATCAGATGCAGTCTTATCAATCCAAATAAATGACAAATGGCACCCAATCACATTCTTCTCTCACTTCTTTAACTCTGCAGAACACAACTATCCTATAGCAGATAAGGAAATGCTCAATGTTATTAGAGCATTGGAATAATGGCAACATTATGTTGAAGGAGCACACCAAGAATTTGAAATATGGAATAATCATGTGAACCTTCAATAGTTCATGAAATGTTAAAATCTAAACCAAAAATAAGCAAGATGGGTCTAATACCTATTAATATTCAATTTCAAATGGGTCCACAAAGCAGGCACTCAAATGGTAAAAGCAGATACTTTATTCAAAAGAGAAGACCAGATAGACAGAATAGATCAATATAATCAAGGAATTCAACTTATCTCTAATTCCATGATCAAGACACTTTAAATTACCACAGATGACTCATTTATCTCAAAAGAAATCTTCAAAATAGAAGAACCATGCTATAACAATCATAAACTCATCATATCAGATGACTATAAACTAAAACTGGAAATTCCCTAATTATATCATGATATACTCATCACAGGACATCCAGGTTATGATAAAACACTAAAATTAATCCAATGATTATATATATGGCCACAATTACCAACATTTGTGAAAGACTACATTTCATGCTGTGACCACTGTGCAAGATTCAAGGATTCAAAACTTGTGACTTTAGAAAAACTTCAACCACTTCCAATTTCTATTTCTACTATTTTTTCCTTACTCTTCTTTCCATTCTCTCCAACTTGAGTCTCAACAGGTCATGTGATTTACACAGCCACATCACATGACAAGTCACATGATGGGCACATCCAGATCTATGATATTATCAATGACATCACAGCCCAGACCCATCAAACATAGTCAAAGGTCTAGATTCTTATTTTCTATTACTTATCTATGATATCATACCCTTAACCCTAGCATAGCCCTTATCTCAAGATAATGACTCATCAGAGCACAACACTGATTCATCACTCAGTTAGCAATCCACAGCCCTGCTTTGTCAAGTCAATGGCATAAGCCATTTATATCATACACTATATGTAAGAGTTAGATTAGTTATCTATGACCAATAAAATATGATCCAGTTATCTATTTACCTGCCCTCATGTAATTCAAGCTCCACTTCAGAGTTTTAATTGAATAATATATAAAGTGGTCAAATTGGAGGTGTCTCCTTTAGTCTTGTTCTTCTTGGAGTTCCTCCCACTTCCTACTGGGTTATTTCCACTATTCAGAAGTATAGTGATAAATTCCCTGGACACCTTGACTCATATTAACACACCTTTAGCATTCCCTACCTATTGTCTTATCAGCAACTGACTGATATTGCCTCTAAAGTCTTGAAAGATTCAAGTAGTAAGTTGGCCATTTTAAAAATGATCTTTATAGGATATCCAACTGGCACTAATGGATACCACTTCTATAATCCACAACTAAGAAAAAATGTGGATGCAAGTACAGCTACCTTTAATGAATTTTCATTTCCATATTGTTCTAAAGAGCAAAACAAATCAGCCCAAGTAGAAATCTCAAATGATGACAACAATGATCTGGAGTTTCAAAAAGAAGGTATCTCTAAGAAAGAGAACACTCAACCTCAGAAACATTAATTCATTCCAGAATTATATATATCCTTTAAAGATCTAAATCAAAATTAAGATCTTCACCTGAAACAATAACCAGATGAATCACAACAAGGAAATGATGAAGTTCAAACAAGACCAAACACACCTGATTATTCCCATACTCTTTCTCAAGCTCCTTGTCCTTCACTTGCTGCTTCATCTGCTTTACCATATAGATCTCAAAGAACATGCAGAGAAAAAACCCTTTCTAACAATCTCTATGGTTCTAGGAGACCAGTTGAAATTGAAAGGATGATTCAACAAGGATGAGATCCCTTATCTGCTCCAACAGATGAAACAAGACTAGAGAAAATAAATTAGGATGATCAAGAACAAATTCATCAAGAGGCTCAAAATATAAGCATTCAACTCCTAAAAACAATAATATCAATTGCATCACCAGTTTTTGACATACCACATCAATATAAAGACATTACCAAACCTCCACTCAAAGATCAAAAGCAATGGTATATTGCATATAAGGAAAGATACAAATCTCTTTAAGACATAAAAGTATGGGATCTTATAGATTTACTCAAAAGTTATAAATCTATCTCAGGAAGATGGGTCTTTGTTGAAAAAGGTGATGGCAGAAAGAAAATCTGCTATGTAGCAAAAGAATTCACTCAAATCTATGAAATAGATTTTGAAGAAACCTTTTCACCAGTCACAAGATTTGAAACTGTTTGACTCTTACTAGTACTAGCTGCACTAGAAAACTGGAAAATTGAAGCCCTAGATGTCAAAACAGCATTCCTCTTTAGAAATTTGGATAAAGAGATCTATATGACATAACCTGAAGGTTTCATTCAAAAGGACAAAGAGACTAAGGTTTGCAAATTAAAGAAGGCCATCTATGGACTTAAACAGGTTAC
>JBBPKA010000164.1:0-64257 GCA_038088995.1 Guyanaporus albipodus
TAACCGGTCCGGCTGCCCTTCCCGCACCCCCCACAGGCCCCCTCCCCCCCCCCCCCTTGATCGTGACGCCAGACTAGAATGAACTTCCTTTTGGAGAGCATACACGACCTTTTGCTGCATGCAACCCAGAGACGAAGCTCCATGTCGTCCGCGGACCTCCCCAGACTGTCATACTGGCGCTGTGCTCAGCGCGGCACATTACACATCTCGTGTTTGAGAAGGACACAGCAGCGTATGCGGCTGCGCGGGACGCAGCCGTCAAGTCACGTGTGCTTGCCACGGACGTCTAGGTATTTGACCATACGCTCTACGACCCGCAGGCCGTGATGGATGCGCATGGCAGGAAACCAACGCTCTCCATCTCCTCGTGGCGCACTGTATTTGACACCCGTCGAGTGAATGGATTTGTCTCTCATCCGTCCTTCCCCCTCAGGCTGTCAGGCATCTCCCGGCTCCCGGCCGTCCCCTTCTAGCCCCTAAGCATCTTCCGATCTCCGGGAGAGACACATATTCCAGCGTTCACACGTACAGAACATCCTGTGCACCGCGATGTCGATCTTCATGTTGAGGGGCGTGAAACGGGGGTAGTTTATTTTGGTATTATGGTTTCCTCACCGATCACACCACACACACGCTCGCTCGCTGGACCAACGATCTAGACTCGTTCGCTGGTTCCCGGGGGGACTTTGAAATTCCAACCCTCGACGAGCTTGGTCTGCCCCTTGCGACAACGAGCATCAGGGGAGGTGAATCAGAAGCACAAAAGACTGGATGTGTTCTGTGAAGACGTGGAGCGTGTCGTCGCTTTCTCGAAGCTAAAGACTAGCCCTACGGCCTTTGATCCTCCACTCACGACCCTTTTGGTACGTGTGCGTTCGAGGAGTGAAGCGGCGGATGGGATACGGGCTCGTATCACCGGAAATTACAGTCTCCTTACTTGAAATTCGGTTGCCTTGGGACACGCGAATTCCTTTGGCGTGTCAGCGACTGTGTAACCAACTGGAAGGCGGTCGGAGGTAACAAAAAGGGCGTTCGGATCACAGACCGTGCGTACTGTATCGCCTCGTGCTGGTATTCCTGTCGGGTTACACGTTTTTTTTGGTCACCTAGCGCCTGTGAATCTTGAAGGTCAGCTCCAATTGAGAGAGATGTATTACACCGCAGAGTGTGCCCAGGGTTTGTCGTTTGGTCAAATCCGCGGGAACGCCATGTGCAAGTCAAACGTTTTCTGAGGGTGGTATCTTGTGTGTGTCTGTCCGGCTCACCTCGAACAGGATTCATCGATTGGCACTTGCAGGTATTTTCAGATCACTTTCCCGAATGGGTCTTGTGTTCATCGCTCACCGTTTAGAACCAGTACGATGAGAATGGGCAAAAAATCGTCTCACGACCACTCGGAGATACCGTTGACGAGGAAGGACCGACCGCATGGGTACGTTTGACACCATAATCGCCTCCGTCGATTAAATTTTCGAGAAATTCCAGAAGGAAGGAAGGTCTGGGTTTCCGTAGATTGACGCGATCATGCGCCAACTTCGTCTGGAAAGGTGAACACATTATCTCGCACGGCATGCGGTGGCGGTGCGGCCATAATGAAAATTGCTAATCAGCAATCTCATCTCAGTTGGTCGTTAGTACTTCCTTACTCGTGGGCAATGTTACGTTTCCTGGGAGCGCGGAGCAGAAGTCTTTGACGGTAAGGGTGTCCGATGCTCGGTCGCCGTGCCGGCAGGAAGACAGACTCATGGGGCTTTATTCACAGAACTGCTCGTCGGTTGGGATCCTTGCTCGAATCCCGGAGATTGGATGTGTAAATTATTTCCACGCACATAGGGGCGCACTGGACAGCTCACTTTGGACCCGTTGTCATGCTCTGCATTTTTCTCGCAGTACTGTGAAATTTCCGCGAGCGGTAATTGCTCTTTGGATTTACTAATATTAGGCCTGGATCGTATCTATGGGGTTGTCTCGTTTCCCGAGAAGGTTGACAAGCCAGGCGTGCTGATACGTAAATGTTGTCCCGGACGCATCCGGCTTTCCAGACGAGGCAAGTGTATGTTCCCAAAGCAAGCACTGTTGAGCGTTGAGCGTTGTTGCGGTGGACGCGTGTGTACCATCTTTTTTGTTCCCCGACAGTTTATACACGCTCCACACCTGGCGTCTGCAAGCGTGCAGCAAGAAGCGGGCTGTATCGTTGGTCGGGACTATCCGTTGCCCATACTCGACGAAAAGGTGGAAAAGGAACACTGTGTCTGGTGAATGGGGGCAGCGTATGCTGCGGGCCTATGCTAATCACCCTTCTGTTCTCAACGGATCCGCGGGCGGGCTGTTTTCACTCTGAAGATACTTTGGACGATCGGCCCAGCTGCGGCCAAAAGAAGCTCGGAAAAAGGCGCAGGGACGAAGAAGGCGACGACTACCCCGGAAGAAACAAGGAACAGCCGACCTGAGAACGGACCTAACGTCAGCGTTGGCCCTTTACACCACCGATACGGCGCGGGAGGATATCGGACGATACCGGACGTATCGATTGTCGATTCCTTACGAACGCTTGGTACTCGTAGCTGACCGACATGGTGTTGTCCCCCTTTTTCTCCGAGTCCGAACCCTGGTCACGTCGGTTATCAATAGAGAGGCACCGGACCGTCGGAGCCCGTCATGCTAGCTTGTCCCTCGACAAGTCTGATTTTGACTAGAATCCACGTTCAGCCTCCGTCTACAAACGGGGCTAACGTGGCAATCAACCGCGGCCGACAGTGATATTTTCGGCACCTGAGAGCTTGCGAGTGATCCCTGGACCCGAGGGCTTTGTGCCTGTGGATGCATCCGCCTTGACTGACCCCCGGTCTAATTTGCGTTGCAGTAGAGCGGCGGGAATCCGACTCATGACGACGACCGGTGCGCCCATGCGCGGTGGTGCCCGGCCGAGGTGTGGACATGAACGCGGACAACAAAGTTCAAGTGGGCCCGCCCAAGGCTGTTTTCTGGAGCTGGCGAAAAGGTTATAATGTTGTATTCCAAACGTGCGCGCGCCCGAAAAATAAAATAAAACAAGAAAACAGAAACGTAAATCAGCTCGACTTGGCACTGATGATAGACCCCGTGAAACCCGGGTGCTGCACTGCCCGACGGGCGGTGGTTTGGCCCCTTGGCTCAAGTTTTCCCCTTCCCGACGGTGGCCGGCATCGTCGTCGTTGCATGGGCTGTAGTTAAGTTCCGTGCGCACACTGCCCGACGAGCGAAACGGGGAGCGTAGACATGATGTCATGGATAAGCTTGTATAGTATTATTTATTTATTGACATTTTATTTTATTTTATTCATGCTGACAAGATAACCTTTGTGCGAGTCCCAGTTTGAACTAAACCCGTCAACGCCGCGCCGAACGACGAGCAAAGGTCGAATTGGCTCTTCAGTGTCCGATGTCCATGTCCTCGAAACCGCTCCTCCCAAAGACGAACGTCCCGTCCGTGCCACCGACGGCACAGGCAGAGCCAAAGATCAGAGGTGCCAATCGTACCACGAAGACGGCTGGCAAGCTCAAGGTCCTCCCCGACGAACCGGCCACGCCGGGTCTTGCAACGCGACCTGCGCCGGACGTCGACGAGAGCCCCAATGTGACTGGTGATACCGACGACGGCGACGACGAGGAAGAAGAGGCGACGGACGAGGACGACGAAGAGGGTGCCGAGGGACGTCTTCGGCAGATATCTCGGATCCCGCAGGGAACCGCCCGACGCGATGCGCTGAGGCTGACCAAGAGAAAGGCAAAGTCGTTGCCCAGGGTGACCGCGTATGCGACCGCCCAGTACGTCCCTCTCTTGCTTTCTTTCTCCCTGTCCTCCCTCGCCTCGCTCTCGCGTTCCTTTGTGTGCACGCGAGGAGGCAGGCCGTTGACGATGGAACGATAGATCGTACTTGCTCCCCGAACTCCTCAAGTTCTTCAACGTGAGACGCGCTGCGTACAGGACGGATGCAAAGATCATCGACGAGGTGATCTACACCCCCTATGCCTACGAGCCATCGAGCAACTCGGACGCCCATTCGAAACGAGACAATCAGATCGGGGACTTGCTTGGCATTCCCGAACTAAATCCACCCACCCTCGACGCATCCGACGCTCGTCCTTCCCACAAGAAGCGGAGCAAGTTCCACGCCGTGCCCAACGAGGCAGAGATATTCATCTTTGGCTATGGCACCGTCGTTATCTGGGGCATGAGTGAAGCCCAAGAGAAACGCTTTCTTGGATCGATGCGAGTCCGTTTTGTTTCTCTTGTCGGGTGCCCCATTGACGATGCTTTAGACGACGGTTCGAGGTAGACAGACTGAGTGAGCACCGGGCTCTCTGCCGGACCTCACGGTTTGTGACGCTGTTTGTATAGGGCCGGACGACATAGAGATGGAAGATTTGAATTATTACTACGCAAACTATAGTCGGTACGTGCACTTTCCACGCCGGAGATCTCAGCCGTCCAGCCCGAAACTGATTCTCCGAAAAGAATATATAACGATGTCATCACCCTGAGGCATGGTTCTGGATACATGTAGGTCGTCAGCTCATATCTCCTCTTATGTCTCGTGTCATGACACGACGAAACGCAGGACAAAGTTGTCGCTATCCCATGCTCTTTCCCAATCGGTCAAGATATCATTGGTACGTTTGATGAGTCGTCCCTTGACGACCTTCGACCCTTGACCGGGTGACACGTATTCAGTTTGAGGACCTCATATCCTCAAAAATAGAAGAGACAAAGGACATACCTGAAACACTGTCGGAAACAGGCAAGATTGGGATGCCCCATAAAGGTATGTTCTTTCGCCTTTCGATAACGATAACGTGACATGGGTCGCCAACGCGTGAATTCAATAGAAATCATGCGTAAGACGGGAGAGTTGTTTATCTTACGAACAAACATCAACTCCGTCGGTTCCGTATTAGACTCGCCGGTACGTTCGCGCCACTCATTTCTGTGTGCCTCGGACCGGCGCTGACTTTCGGGTGCCGGTTTTTTACAGGAAGTATTTTGGGTAAGTCTTTCATATGGGTGTGTACCTGCGCTTGTCACCCGCAGGCGTTGACGTATGAATGCAGACGTATCCCGATTTGCAACCTTTGTATGAGGCTGCCAGAAGTTACCTGGAAGTTCCACAACGCATCGATTTGTTGAACACGCGTGTAGAGGTCGGTTGAACCCGGTGGCCCCGGCTCCGCTTACCGTCTCTGATGGGGCGTTACTGACCATGGGAATGAACGGCAGGTCCTACAAGACATGCTACAACTCCTTAAGGAATCGGTGTCGAGTAAGCACTCGGAGCATCTTGAACAAATCGTCATCGCTTTAATCGCTATCGAGATTGGTCAGTCTTTCCTCATTTGTGGACAATGGCTCTGACTCAGATATACCAAATCAGTACTTGGCATCATTACTATTCTCGTTGATTTAACGACTTCAATTTGAGCCTTGGATGTCTCATCTGTAGGATATAACAGCCATCTGGATGTGTGCTTTCTCCGAGGAATGAAACCGTACTTCGCACCCGATGATACTTGCTTTCTCAAAAACTTTTCGCGATTGCCACGTTCTTGTCCCATTTAGACACGGTGAATATGTGCATTTGCCATCGGCTGCACAAGGGTTCACGCATGCCGTCACGATAGTATCGCTGTGCAACATGCTGTTTTTCCGACCTATACTGAATCTTGAAAGGTGCCACCCCTATTCGGACTCCAAATCCCGGTGAGAAGCTGTTCAGATGATGAGATGGCTAGGCCGTTGATGATCGATGATACGACGGTTGGTCAGGAACATGTTCTGCTTTTGTGTTTTGTGTTGAGAAAGGAATATACTACACGCATCACGAACTTTGCTATTTCCGAACCGTCGTCACGCACGCCGTCTGGGGAACGTTTGGTCAAAAGGGTACATTATCAAGTTGGACCGCACGTCGGACACTTACTGTTCAGGGTGCATGCAGACACCTGTCATTACGTTGGAATCAGCACTCACAAGGAATACAAAGCCGGGGTAATTTCCGCAGGTTGGGCCGCACGTCCGTGCATCGGGGTCCTCACGCCAAAGACCTTCCATGTCCTCGGCGTCCATCAATAGGGCTGACCGGAGAGCGGTGACGACGGGTCTTGGAACGACCACATTCACACGTACACCCCTGGCCGCCAACCGCTTTTGTGTGAAAGACACGATCGTGCGCCTTTCGTGGCGGAGTACTCGACTGAGACCGAGCGTTGGATTCGGTCGTAGGCGTAGATTCAGTGGTAAGCGGGACTCGCCAAGGTTTGATGAGCCGGCATGAGCTACGACGGAGACCGCGTTGATCATGCGCGAACTACGTTTCATGCGTCCTGTGCGGAACGGGGCAAACGTGGTGAGCGCGATCATCTGGATGATGTTGGATTCGCAGGTGCTGCGCACGTCGTCGAGGTCGATGTGCTCGACGTGTTCTTCGATTCTGCTTCGCGCGCGCGAGTCAATGGGCCGCCGCCATCGAAAAGTCTTGCGTCTGCAAGTTCGAGGTGTCATTGACTTGCACCTTCAAGTGGCCAAACTATGTCGCTAGCAGTCGGCCTCGCAATACAAGTCGAGGGCGACTCACCAGGCAGACCCGTCGCGGTCGTACATGGAGGAAGATGCCCAATGGTGACATCTTTGAGCCCTATTCGATGGCGAACGTTATCACCAGGTGTACCTACCTCTTTCTTAACACGATAGATATGACGCGTGTTGGGATTACTTTCCCCGTTTCCTGTGCGCATTTTCAGGTGGGCGTTATCCCAACGCTCTTGCTGATCGTAGTCGATGCCGGCTGGAGCCGCGAGCGCTACTCGACTGGCAGTTTCTCGACGACCCACCTGTGCTTTCGGATGTGCTTGTCCAAGCCCACTGGCAGCCGCTGTTCCTGGAGGGGTCGCACCCGTTCATATACTATGCTGTGTGCCTACGTCGTCGGTGATGTCAGTGACGATTTAGGCAGGTCTAGTGTTCGTCGACAAAAGCGTCGGCCTCAGACCCTGATGTCGAATATTCTCGGCAACAGCTGCTACCCAACTGCCACGAACTCGCAACAACTTGTTGCAGCACTCTGCGTTATGATGGTGACGGATACCGAGGGAGTGCCAACTATCGCACAACTGTACTTTCACAAACTACTGTAAGTCAAAAAGACACGCTAATGAACCCGATAATTTAGGAATGTCCTGCCAAAAGCTTCTCAGAGTCCAAACGGAAGCAGCTTCTCCCCGCCGATGAACCCGTCGCCACCCAAACCCCATCCCTTAGTCCACCCACGCCCGCTCTTTCGCGCCAGCCTGATCTCAAAGAACAGCGATCCGTCCAGCACCTGCCGCACGTCCTCCTTGTCGACCATGCCGTCCCGCTGGACCAGCAAAAACGTGGTCAGCCATTCCAAGAACCCGGCGATCCACCCAAATGGATCCATCGCGAGGCGATTCCCGTGCGTGAACAACCAGAGCTCGTGTAGACTCATCGACGTGCGCGGGGGTGTTCCCCTGGGACCCGTCAATGTGTACTACATATGCAGCGTCGCAAACGAGTTCAGATTCGGAGGAACACGCACACGAACCTTGGTCCACATGTCCTCGAACTTGCACGGGACGAAGCGGCCTTCGGTGTCGAACGCGCCCGAGTCAGATCCGTGCTTGTTGGCGTGGATCGTCTTGAGGTAGATCCGCAAAAAGGGGTCAGGGACGTAGCTGATGGCGAGTCTGGGCGGGGGAGTCAGCGTGAAGTGCCCCACACACGGGCGGCTAACCGACCTGGTCGGTAGCGACAAGGTAGCATGGATCATGATCGTCGCCAACAGGCAAAACAAGAGGTTGAACCCGAGGTCGCGGAATCCGCGCCAGGTGTCGGTCGGCCAGATGACACTATCGCCATCCATGTCCCAGTAGATGCAGTGCTGTTGCATGACGGACTTAGGGGGCGGGGCCGTTGAGACTGAAAGGTATGTCCAGTTTGGAGAACCTTTACTCACGTAGTCCGCGTACTTTTCGGCGTGGCGGGCACTCCCATCGGGTTGCTCAATGCTTGGTGCCACAGACGCACGGGGAAGGTATGGACGTTCGATAACCCTGTCGGTATCGATCCTGTTAGGGCGCTGTTTAGTCACTGGTGCCATCGTGGCTTCTAGAGCATGTCCAGATTTGAGCGGTGCGTTGCTCATGTTGTTCCACCTGATTGAATCGACGAGCGTGAAGAAGGAAGCTGACAGAAGGGACGACGAGGCTTTCAAGCTTGCGGGGGCTGCAGACATGCCTGTCAGCATTCCCGGGTCTCATAAAAATGTTCGTCAGCCGGAAAACAAATATACAGCGTTCCTGTCAGCACCGGTGTCACACTCGACCAGCAATCAGACTTCAAGGTATTCCAAGCGTGACATTGGCTAGAGTCAAATTTACAGATTGCCATTAGTCCATTAGTAAAGCATTGCTAGTCGGCTCATCGATGAAATGCTCCTCAATCTCTCTCTGGTTCGTTGTAGTTCTGGTTTGGGGTGACTTGGCCACTGAGCGACACGCCCTTCTGAGGTCGCTTAACACGTGCGAAAATGCCAACCTCGGGGTCGCGGATGAAGTTGACAATGACCATGGGCCAACTTGGGTGAGAGGGAATCGGATCGTAAAACTCGGGAGCGAGGGCGCGAAGGGCAGGGAGACGGGTCCAGGGGACAGATGGGAAATCATGATGCTCGTTGTGATATCCCACCTGATTGACATCGAGGTTAACCCGGGCCGATTTGCCAAGAAAGACACGTACATTGTAGGCAAGGATGTTGAGGGGACCATAATAGCTGTAGGTCTCCTGACTGAGGCCATCCCAGACATAATGTTCGGCAATGAAATGGCCAGCACACGGGTGTAAACTACCAGCGAAGAAGCTGGAGAAGAGTAAGTACAGGAGTGGTCGAATACCAAGGGTTTGGACCAGGATGTAGTCAAACACGAGCTGGACAGCCAGGTTGATGAAGTGCCATCTGGTTAGTTTCTGTGTGCGAACAAAGCCAGGCCTCAATGCGTAGAAGAAAATCTGGAAAGTGCTTGTGAAGGATGAGACACAAAATTTGCTACCGGTCAAGGTCACCTACGCGAAAAAAGTCTTGCCAAGGACATTATTGAGACAAAGGAGCTCAAAGCGGGTGGGAAGGTCGACATCAATACCATCTTCACCGAGATATTTGTGATGTTCCAAGTGATATCTCTTCCGTCAAAAGGGTCAGCAACAGGCGCAGAATACAGCGCATGACAAACCTTGAATGAAGCAGAATAAGGGATCCCAATGGGTAGGTTCGCAAAGATGGCGAGTGCTTTGTTGGCGTTGATGCCTTTGAAGGCGAGATTGTGGGTGATTTCATGAATGGCGAGGAAAAGGTTGTGATTGGCAGTGCCGCCGGCGGCGTACGCGAGGAACAAGAACCAAAAAGAGAGTGGATGCGAGTGTCGAAGTTGTATGGCGATAAAGATCTGTAGAGACACGACGGCCAAGACGACATACTTGGTGAGAGGTTCATGGCCCATGAGTTTGACGACATCTGGGTGTGCCTTCATGATTTCCATTCTCCGAGAACGGTGTGGCTCCTCGGTCATCAACCAGAGGAAGTCAGCGGGGTCCTGAGGCGGTCCCGGATGTGAGCGCCCTTGGCCGACTGCAGTGGTCGACACGACGACTGTGCGTCGCGGGGAGCGTCGCCCTTCTGTGAGGGATTCTGCGCCGCCAAAGTAACTGAAGTCTGTACGGTGCTAGAGTAAACAAAAACTACACGCGATGGACACTACAAATACTTACCGACGTCTGATTTCATGGCCGTTTGACGAAGAAATTCAGCGCGCCAACTTGAATGATGTATGCGGGAATAACATACTCAATTTGGACAGCGCGATAAATCAAAAGTGGTCCGACTCGCCTAAAGTGGTGCCATATCGCAGCAGGCCCATAAGTGAGTTCCCTTTCCACTACTACCACCATCATTACCGTCGCCGTCGCCGTCGACGACGATGAGCACCGCAGAAATTGACAACGCTGACAACGCCGCCCCCGACTTTGCGTTGGATCCCTCCGACCCCCTCTACATGCTCCTCAACAGCACTCATGACACCAAGCAAGACGCACCGTTTGGCTTTTCGTTTAACCCCATGGACCTTGAGTTCAACGATCCGTCCTTCTCCGTCTTTGTCGACCCAAACGCGCTATTCATTGATGGAAAAGTTCCTCCGAACCCCATCCAGCCTCAGGATTTCCTCCATCCCTCCCTCCCATTCTCCTTCTCATCACCCACCCTCAGCTCTACCTCCGCCTCCGACAGTCCCTCTGGGTTCAGTGCATCTAGCCCAGGTAGCTCACCCAGTGCACGTGCTTCCCCAGTCGCTCCCGCAATCCCGACTGCAGGTACGTCAGACTCCGTTTACCCACAGACCTCACCGATACTCATCCTCGGCTAGATGCTATCTCTTCCTTCTTCTCACAGGCCAACGGTCCTTTTGTGGCTCCCTTTCAACCACCGCATCCGGCGATGCAACAACCCGTGCCCCCCACTCCCTCTCCTCCCCCTCCAATACATACCGCTCAAGGTCCCCAAACGCATGTTATAAATACCGCAGCAAGTGGCCGTCCAAAAACGAGCCATACGACCATTGAGCGTCGATACCGCACCAACCTCAATGCTCGCATTCAAAGTCTCAAGGCTGCCGTTCCAGCGCTTCGCATCCTAGATCAGAACCACAAAAGTGACGAATACAGAGTAGACGACCGTGGTTATATCGACGGTGTCAAGGTCGCAAGGAAAGGAAGCAAGGCAAACGTTCTTGGAAAGGCTGTGGAATACATTCGGTAATACGGCGAAATCAGGGATTATGGACTTATCGCTCATTCCTTCTTTCAGTGTTTTGAAGAAGCGAGAAGCTAGATTGAAACGCGAACAAGATGGTCTGCGAACGCTGATCTGTGGATTCCCCGGTGGACAAAACATTCTGACAGAATGGGAGGTCGAATGGACCAAAAAGTTTGGAGGTCCTGAGAAAGATGAGGTCGATTGTGAAGGTGCAGAAGAAGTGAGCGACGAGGAAGATGGGGAAGGGGAAGGGGAAGACGACTGCGAAACTTCAGAGCGTGCAAGGAAAAAACCCAAAATCGAACACTCGAAGAAAGAGAAACGCAAGATTGCACCTCTTCCTGCTGGCCCATCAGGTGAGGTCGCCGTGCAAGGTGTTGTCGTCGAAAAACGTAAACGTGGTCGCCCTCGGAAAATACAGCCCAATATTCCTCCCCCAGTTGCCCCTGCGTTACTCGCCGGATCTTGTCCACAAAACATCGAAGTTCCACCTATGGTTTCCCAGTCCGCCCAACCCCAACAATACCTCCTCGCTGTCTTTGCGCTCTTCTCATTTTTCAATTCACCGTTGACTTCTACTCCTCGGCCTGTTTCACGTCCCCATACTCACCAAGGCTCAGTCTTATCTCCTCCGGTTTTGTCTTCTCAACTCACTTCACCTTGGACCTGGAATGATATTGTTCAAGTCATTCACTTGCTTGCATCCTTGGCTGTCTTCATATCTATCGTTGTTCCATGGATCCCCATACCTCGGAAGGCCTATCACTCGCGACTGATGCAACTTATACCGTTTGCGTCCTGGCTCTATCGGCCGCACGCCAGTTCTTCACATGACACACCAGACCTTCCCACACCACCTGGCTCTCCTGACGCTAGTGACTCCGGCTCTGAACCAGATACGTCTTCTACCGAATACACCGTACGAGCCACCAAGGAAAAATCAAATCCGCTCTCCGACGCGCTGGGGTCCAAAGGTGCAGCTAACGAGTTCGATAATCTTCTGAGTGCCTTGAATATTGGCACTGGATGGCTCGGTTTAGTCCATGGCTCTGTTGGTGCTCTTCAGGCACGACACTGGTCTGAAACGCGCCGTGAGCAACGAGTATGGACACGGCTTGCAGAGGTTGTAGTCCTCTCTGCTGAGAAGACATCGATCTCGGTGCGCTGGCAAGTCTACAAACGTCTCTCTCACCGAGTGAGTTCTGCTGGATTGAGGACAGCCTCCGAGATGCTAGTTTCTGACCTCTGCACACTCGCTCTACTTACATGGTCACTACCCTTTGGCGAGACCCAATCAGAGACACTCTGGACTCGTGCCCGAGGGCTAGTACACTCCGTCGAGGTATCAGCATACCAGCGTCTGGTACTGGATTCCATGACGCTCGAGGAAGCCGTGAAGCGCTTGACTGCCCCTAAGCAGATCTCTAGCTCTCCCATTGTATCACTCGCGTCCAGTCTCCTCCACGAACGTTTGCGTTCACACGCATCATCCCTCTTTATCCATCGCGTCTCACAAAGTCCAGAGAGCAATTCCGAGTTCCCGTCGACGGAAGATTCCAAACTCTGGTCCGAAACTATCTCTTATGGTCACAGTCTCGGCGGTGACATCGGCCTGCTCTCTGACGCGCTTGCAAAGCTGTGGCAAAACCGATGGTTTAGTCTTGATGTCTCCGACCTGAAAGTGGACGCTGCCAACGAAGATGTCCTTTCCTTGCTTCAGGCCATGGCCCTGCATAGTCAAGTGTTTGTCAACCAGTCTGTCCCATCACCCCCTCCTAGCCCACCTTCAAAAGTGGGCGGTAAGAATAGCGGGGAAGATGTCGTGCTTCACCTTCGTCGGGTCCTTGGATCGAGTGTGTTCGAGGAGAGCGGGGAGTCGAATTCAGATAGCCCGTCATTGGAGGATGCGAGAGACCGTGTTGTGGATATGATCGTGAGCTTGCAGAGGGAACGAAGGATCCGTGCTGGATAGGCTTTTGTGTTTAGCAATACTTGTTTGGGTTTGGCCATCTTTTACACTACCTTTTACCCCATAAATCGTCCAACATTATCGTGGCCTTCATTATGTATTAGAGACGGCGTCCTGACTGGCTGCAGGGGCACCATAGTACTTCTACGTCCCTCCTCCCAGTACGTTCCCCGTTAGAATGGGTAACTCATGCATTCCCCCCGGTCTCGACGACATCAAAGCACTTGTATACGCCGAGGATGGAAATGAGCATGCATGGCAACCATTCAATCACACTCGCCTGTACACGAACGCGTTCGTTATGGAGGGCGACAAGGTACGTCCGTTCATTCACGTCATTCGGCGAGTGGTCGCTCAGTATGCCTTGATCCAGCTGTTGCTCGGATTCAAGAAACGCGGTTTTGGTACCGGCCTGTAAGTTTCGAATTCGGAGCTTCCCCTCGTCAAAGTTTTCGTGCGTCTCGCCTTTGGGATGTGGCATCCCTTCACTCGGGATTACTGCAGGCCCATCACTATTTGCTGACTATGTGGGTGATGTCGCGGTCGCAGGTACAACGGGTTCGGAGGCAAAGTCGAGCCAGGCGAAACCCCCGAGCAAGCTGCCCGACGAGAACTGCAGGTGCGCGTCACTGTCACCACCGTTCCCAAAAGTCTTTCCCCCCTGACTATACCCACAACGCATAGGAAGAAGCTGGGATCGATGCGCCGCTCGAGTACGTCGGACGGCTGTTCTTCGTCGTCGCCGACCTTGACTGGGCGTTTGACATCCGGATCTACGCCGCGCGCGAGCACGTCGGTGTACCGACCGAGTGAGTAGTGACTCCTGACTATGGTCAGCAGGGCATTCATCTGCCCCCCTTCCTCATTCTCTTTTTGTGCATGGCGTTGCCCCGGCTCGTAACGCGACATAGGTCCGAGGAAATGAGACCAAGTTGGTTTTCCCTCTCAGACGACAGCCTCCACCGTCGCGCTCCGTCTGCTGCCGCCACTGCCACAGCCAGCACGCCGGACCCGACGGGCCTGCCGCACATACCGTACGACCGGATGTGGGCGGACGACATCCACTGGTTGCCCCGTCTCGCGCGTGGCGAGCGCTTCGTCGGACGCGCAGACTTTGACGAGGGGAACGTAATGAAGCGGTACTGGTTTGGGAGCGTCCGACCCGACGGTCTTTGATACTTGCTGTCTGTTGTCCCAGCCCTCCCTATATTTTCTATGCATGTTCTACACGCGTCTTCCACCCGCAAGTGAGTTGTCTGTAGTGAGATTCGGAACTGGCAGGGTCTCAGACATTTCAGTTCGATGGAAGGTGTGCGAACGGAGACTTTCCATTTTAGGTATGTTTTCACGGTGCATTGATGTGCCTCTCTTTTTTCCCAGTCGAAACTGAACTTGGGGGAAGAGTACTCGGCCTCGTGTTCCCAGTCCTACTCGAACATCACGCCAACCAACTCGTAGGTCATTCAAAGCATTCTGTCCTGTACCTCCTGTCAGTACCACATCGTGTAGTATGTCTATGGACTGATAACCCAACGATAAGCAGATCGATTGACTGTAGCTAATAAATGTATTGCGTGTACTATGCGACGACGTGCGTTCAATGCGGATGTGAACGTTTCAAGTTCGTAAAAAAAGCCTGTGCGTTTTGGGGGGAAGACGCAAGCGCAGCGCCGCACGTACGACCAATTAGCGAAAAAGAAAAAGAAAGGATGAACACCGCACGCACCCTATGAGTATGGCAAGCCTCCGTTAGTGAGACCACCGTTGCCGTCCTCGGTCCCTCCATCTCCCATGGTAACCCCTCCATGTCTCCCCCGCTCTCGCTCCCTCCCCCGCTCTCGTTCTCGTTCTCGGTCCCGATCTCCCCCCCTTTCCTTCTCTCGATCCAACCGAGCCCCACTAGCGCCAAGTGGTGCCTGCGGTCTCGGAGGTAAGCCGGCAGGCCGCAGAGGTAACGAAGGATGTAGCGGCGGTTTTGAGACACCGCCCCTCTCGCCTCTGTCCAGCGGATGATGCCGTCTGTGTGTGTACCCGTAGCCATGACCGTGGGGCGGCAACGGTGGTGGATAGCCCTGTGGGGGTGGCGCGACGAACCCGTTCATGTGTACCATACCCGGTCCTGGTTGTCCGTATGCGATAGGTGGCGGGGGCCCGTATCCACCGCCACCCATGGGTAAGCCAGCGCCGGGTGGACCTTGTGCCTGTTGCATCAACGCAGTGAACATGACTGGCGGTGGGGGCGGTCCCCCTCTCGGCGGGCGTCCGTGACCATGTCCGTGACCAAGTGGCGCGTGTCCATAAAAACCCTGTCCATGCTGAAGCGCGGGACGCACGTGTTCGGGCGGCAAGTGAGGATGTTGTGGCGGCGGAAGGTTATTCCTGCGTCCCCGCTTGTCGAATTCGTGTGAGGCTTCATAGACGGGCAGTCTGGAGGCGAGGGTAAAATGAGTGTTGAAAAGAAGAATCGCTGACGACTCACGATTTAGGATCGGCAGGTAACGGGTCCGTCCAAAAATAATCGTGGTCGAGCGCTTGGGAAGCTGTAATCCTATCCCGCGGATTGCACGTTAAAAGTTTGTCCAAGAGATCACACGTCTCTGGGCCGATGGAAATGCTGCACGCGACCAAGGGTGAGGGATGTCAACACGCGTCCAATGACCGAAACCCATACACACCTGACAAACACGGACTTGAGCTTCTTTGGGTAATTTTGGAACCGCTTTACCCCCTCACAGCCAGGTAATGCATCGAAGTTGGGCCATGTGTGTTGGTTAGGGGTCCCGCACAATTGCCAGATCCTCTCCAATTGGTCGATATCAGACGTGCCAGGAAGGATGGGTTTGCGCATGAACATTTCACCCAGGACACACCTACGCCAGTCAGTCCACCAGATGATGTTTCTCGGGAATAACTCACCCAATGCCCCATATATCAACCTCACCTCCATATTGCCGTGCTCCGAGGAGTAACTCGGGAGGTCTATACCACCTGGTCACAACGCAGTTCGTGTACCTCTTTTCCTTCCCGTCAGTGTATTTTCCACCCTTAGCCTGTGGGTCGCCACATGTCGATGGGAGAACGATAGATGGGTCGAATGCACGCGCGAGACCGAAATCTGCTATACGGAGCGACCCGTTGTTTGAGATCAGCAGGTTGGCAGCCTTCATATCACGGTGGAGAATGTGATTCTGTGTGTGTGCGTGCGTTCACTGGCGAATTCAGGGTAAAACCGAGATAGGAAACTCACTCGGTGCATATACTCTGTTCCCTCCAGAAGTTGTTTCATGTACAGCTTGATGTGACTGGGCTGTAACTTGACTCTCTCATTCTCCAACAGCCCTGCAAGATCGTGATCCATGTACGGGAAGACCATGTACACTGAAAGAGGTGATTCTTTGCCTTTGCCTGTGCCACGGCACATCAGTGCCGATGAATGAGAGAACGAGAAGAACAAAAGAACCTAGTACTCACTCCGAACCACAAACATATCGACGATATCTACGATGTTTGGGTGTTTCATTGCCTTGAGGATTTTGATTTCCCTGAGAGCAGTCACAGGCATGCCTTCCTTCTCGTTGTGCATGAGGATGCGTTTCAGGGCCACGGAATCCCCTGTAGAAATTCGAACCGCTTTGTGGACCTCGCTGGATAACAAGGACCAGGGTCAGCGTACCACACGACATCCGAGAAAATCACGTACCCAAACGTCCCTTCGCCGACCTTGGTGGTGACGTTGTAATCTGACTGCTTTCCACATCCTTCAAACGTCCTTCCATAAGCTTCCATCTCCTCTTTGCGTGACCTCTCCACAGGATCCCGCTTCTTCTTTCCCGTTGTCACTGTAAGCGTGCCACCGTCACCAATCTGCCCGTCTCTCTCGTCGGCACCGCCAACTGCAGCCCGCTTCTCGCGCGCTCTTTGCACGTCTTCTTCTCTCGCAGGCGGCAAGGGCAGCGGGGATGGGGAATGGTCGTCGCGTGGAGCGTTGGGACGTTTGAGAGTAAAGGACACCGCTGCATGGTCTTCCGGTAGATTATCGTCCTTGACTTGGGTCGAGTCTTCGGCCATGGGCTCCCCCGCGGACCCAGAGGGTGGCAAGGGTGGCACTGGCGAATGAGGTGGCGGTGGCGTGCATCCAGTGGACACGGGCGAAGGTGAGACAGGACAGTACTCCATCTCTGTGGATATAATGGTCAAACTCTGAGTCCTGTTCAGCGAGTACGAAACTGACCTGAGTGTGGGATGTCGCGACTCGCGCCAGCGCGGCGACCTGGCCTGCTGGCAACTGGTGGAGGAGCGCCCGAGCGCCAATAAATGTCGTCGTTCCTTGACCGTTGGTCGCGATCCCAGGGTTCAGGGCGCGCTTTGTCTGAACGAAAGTCCCTGGACAAGGGGGAGAAGGCGGGAGATCGACGGGTGGGGAGTCTGTGCTTGCGATGGTGATTTGGCGAGGAGGGGGAGGGAGAGCGTGACTGAGACGGGCGAGGCGAGAAAGGAGAGCGGGTACGACGTGGTTGGGGAAGCGGGGGGGTGCGTGCGAGATCACGAGGGATGTCTCTGTCAAAATTTCTGTCTGGATATCGGTCCCTCGAGCCACGGGGAGGATGGGAGTGCATGGAAGAGTGTGGTGGTGGTGGGGGTCTGTAAGAACGACCGTCGTACGGGTGTCTGTCCCGAGGGGCGTCCCATGGTGGGTAGGGCGGTCGTCTATCTCGGTCCCTCTCTCTGTCCCAGGGGCGCTCCTCGGGGACCCAGCTGTCCATACGGCGACGTGAAGGACCGTCTTGCTGACGATACTTGGGTTTCTCGCGACGATAGTCGTCGTCTGGGGTGCGGTCATACGACTGCACGACTTTCCTCTCGTCGGGTCCAAAGCGGGACGACGAGCGGGGTTCGGAGGACGACTGGGAAGGTTTTTGCTTGAACGGAAACTTTACCTTTGACTCGAACTTGTTCGCGGACGTTGGCGATGACGGGCGCGGAGGGCCGTCAGGAGAGTGAGGTGGCGGGGCGGGTGCGTCGGGGTCGTCGAGCTCACCCTCCTCTGGCGAGGACGTCGTAAGACGTTTTATGGGACGTTGGTCGATGGTGGGCGATGCGGGGCGCTTCGTCGGCGACGTCGACGGTCCGTCCATCGCTGGCTAGCTCGTTGCTGACGGCGCACTTTTTGGTGTCTGGCCAAACTGGAATAGCTGATGTAATCGCCCCCTTTGTACCCCCCCCACATCATGTCCGTCTATCTGAGGCGGCTCGTGTCGGGCAGTAAGGCGCGCTACAGGGACGACGGACTCAACATAGAGCTAGGTACGGACACCCGCACGCAGAGGTACTAGTCTCACGTCGTAGTAGACCTGGCCTATGTGACAGACCGAATCATCGTCATGGGCTTCCCTGCAGTCGGCGTGGAGAGCTTTTACCGCAATCACCGCACAGACGTACAGCGCTTTCTGTCGGCTCGCCACGGATCCAATTTCTGGGTCTTTAACTTTTGCCCTCTGAGAGAGAACTCGTACCATGAAAGTATCTTTGACGGTCGGGTCAGCAGATATCCCTTCCCGGATCACCAGTCAGTCTCACCAGCTTCGCGTACCCAAGGACCACGCTGACCGTTCACAGCGTACCCCCGTTCTCGTATCTCCGGTTGGTCACGCGAGAAATGCATGCTTGGCTCTCTGGCTCGGATGCGCGCGTGGCGGTGCTCCACTGTAAAGGTAAGTTAGTACGCGCCGCTCCTGCCTCGAGTGAAACGCCATCTACATAGCTGGAAAAGGGAGGTCTGGCACCCTCGCATGCGCATATCTGCTTTTACGCTGCGTTTCACCTTCTGCTCCGATGCCTAGCGCACTTGATGTCCGTTTCAGCGATTGGTCGCTGATCAGCGACAAGGAGGGCCTTCAGACCCCGTTGCCAGATGCATCCGCAGCATTGCCTGATACAATCTGCAATCCACTCGACCGTCCTGTTGATGCCTCACTCGGCGTGGACCTGTCCCGGGTATCGTCGGAACCAGTGGCAAACGCGCTTGAAAAGGTTCTTGATCTCCACACGGCCAGACGCATGAAACCCCCGTCCAGGCTCCCGAAAAAACCAAAGATGGGTGTCAGCATACCAAGCCAACAGCGGTGGTTGTTCTACTGGTCGCAGGTGCTAACTGGCAAAGGTCCCCCTGAAACCCTGACCGACAACACGTCCCTAGTTCCCAAGGTAAGGCTCACCAAGCTCACAATTCGAATGCGCGAGCCGTCCGGGATACAGCCCCACCTTGTGCAGGCAGCAAGCGTCGTGATCACGAGTACCGGAAGGGGTCGTGCAGCGAGTGAATCGGCGACAGGGTGCCTCTGGGCATCCCTGGCACGATATAGTGATCGCCTTGTCGACGAGCTCGAACATTGGGAGAAAGACTCGTGCAACCCTGTCAGTATGATGGAGTCGAGCCCCTTTAAGCGCGGTAATTGGGACAGGACAAAGATGATACGTACATTTGCACAGCTCGGCGTGTCGGACGTACAATCGAGTGCACTAGGCGAAGATGTATGTCCTATCACTTTGCATTTCGGCTTGCTCCGTCACTCACCGAAGCAGAAGAGGCCAATTTTGACCTATGTTCTGCGCCCCTTGAACGGAGCCGAAGGGGATCGGGTGCAATTTGGCGAGCATGAAAGTATATCGCTATCTGAGAATTCCTACGCCTTGGTGTCACCTCCGGTAGAAGAGGATGCGTCAGGCATTCTACTTGAAGCGAACCGCGAATGTCGCATCAAGCTTTTTATGGGCGAGGTCTTCTGCATGTACACGATCAGGCATGATAGCGTACTGATCCATGCCTACAGGTCGCTCTCGGGTGGGCGTGGCTCATACCTGCATTCCATATAACAGCCGATTCGTCGTTGTCTACTCTCGTTCTTGTCGGGGATGACATTGATTTTGCGATAGGAGTTGGAAAGGCACTAGTCGATATGAAGATGTCGTTTGCCAGCGATACGTGTAAAGAGTGTTCCTGACTCTGACCGTGTTGGGATTAGTTTCACTACTTAGTCATGAACGACAGTGTGATACATTGTTAATTGGCTCTAGTCAGACGTCGATTCGGGAGCATTCTAGATGCAACTACCTGAGTAATGAAAAATTGAGTGACCCATTGGCGTGGCATCGACCAGCAAATGACGTTGCTCTGTTAGCAATCTAGTACATATGGACATAACCCTTGACGCTTGACGGGCGCTCCGCCGCGACCTTCAAAGGTTGTGGCGATTCAACGACGTGAATGAACAGGTCGATGTTGGTTTAATCTTCTTGGCAGGCTCTAAAGTTTCCAATACTGCCGTCGTCGAGAACTTGAGCTGGTAAAAGGCAAATTTGGGTTTCCTGGCACCGTCGCGGACTTTTTGCAATGTGTCCCCCAATGCTTTCGATGCCCCCGCAGCAGCGTCCCACCGGCTCTGTTCCCGTCAAAACATTTTTTGTTTAAAGATGGGTATTTCTATGTTGTGTATATGCGCTGGTCGCAGCAGTCAGGCGGTCAGTGCGAGTTGGCGTTTTTTTTGAAAACGAGTGTATTGGCCCGGTGGCCCCGAACCCGAAGCGGTGGCAACCCCAAAGAATTGCACTGCATAAAAACCTGCGACGCCTATTGGCATTTTCTTTGTCTCTTACTTCTTGACCAGCTTCCCCTTCCATGTCTTCGGTGCCTCCACCCCGCACCTCGCCTCTAGACACGTCCAACTCTACCCCCAAAGTCGTCGACCCAGCGCAGTTTGTCGACGATCCCGAGCATACACCAGCCGACGCCAACATCCCCGACAATTATGTCTCTTACACGCTCAAGCATCAGAAGCCTTTACCTCCAGTTACATGGGACAACATCTTCCAGAACCTCAATTGGCTCCACGTCGGCATTCTGGGTCTCACCCCACTCTTGGGGTTCGCCGGGGCAATCTACACTCGCCTCCGATGGGAGACAGCCATTTGGGCTGTCATTTACTACTACATGACCGGCCTGGGTTCGTGTACCTTTTTTTTTTCCTCGGCGCGGATGTCATTGACCGCGTCGGCTTTTTTAGGCATCACCGCGGGCTACCACCGTCTCTGGGCTCACCGTTCATATAACGCGTCGAGACCCCTGGAATACGCGCTTGCCTTGTTTGGCGCTGGTGCTGTAGAGGGTTCCATCAGATGGTGGGCTCGTGGTCATCGTGCTCACCACCGCTACACCGACACCGACCTCGACCCTTACAACGCCCATAAAGGACTGCTGTGGTCCCACATTGGCTGGATGATCTTGAAACCTCGCCGTAAGCCCGGCGTGGCAGATGTGAGTGACCTATCGAAGAACGATGTCGTCAAGTGGCAACATCGCCATTACCTCAAGCTGGTCTTCATCATGGGTGTCTTTTTCCCAACTCTCGTCGCCGGTCTTGGATGGGGCGACTGGATGGGCGGCTACATATATGCTGGTCTGTTGAGACTAGTTTTCGTCCATCATGTAGGTGTCGGCTTCGCACCGACGATCACCTCCTTATATTGCTTTGCAGTCTACATTCTGTGTCAACTCCCTTGCACACTGGTTGGGCGAAACGCCCTTTGATGACAAGCATACTCCCCGTGATCATGTGATCACTGCGTTGGTTACCATTGGGGAGGGCTACCATAACTTCCACCATCAGTTCCCGATGGACTATAGGAACGCGATCAGGTGGTATCAGTATGACCCTACAAAGTGGTTCATCTGGGTCTGTCAACAGTTTGGACTTGCTTCGCACTTGAAGGTATGGCCGTTCTCGGTCAGGTCCGTGAATCCTTGTGACTGATTTGTCCTGTAGACGTTCCCTGAGAACGAAGTCCGCAAGGGTCAACTCACCATGGAACTGAAGCGTTTGCGCGCAACTCAGGAAAAGCTCTCTTGGCCGTCTGACAACACTGATCTTGCTATCATTAACTGGGAGAGTTGTGAGTGATTGACGTAGGGATGCATCCCTTTTTCATTAACTGGACTGGTGTGTAGACCAGACGCAGGCCAAGACGCGACCCTTGATCTGTGTTGCCGGTTTCATTCACGACGTGTCGGACTTTCTTGATGAACACCCTGGTGGCCGTCACCTTTTGAGCAAGCACATTGGGCGAGATGCAACCACTGCCTTTTTCGGTGGTGTTTACGATCACAGCAATGCTGCGCACAATGTACGTTCTTGCTGTGTCCAACTTATGAATCATGATCGTGTTCTGAGTGGAGTCGCATGATAGCTGCTGGCTATGAAACGAGTTGGAGTGCTACATGGCGGTGCTCCCCACGGTCTCGAAGACAAGACGATTCCGCCCAGCCAGCGCCTCCGCATTGCCCGCTACAGTGAACTGAGTGCGAGTGGATACAGCTCCGCCGCGCTATCGGATGGCGAGGGTCTGATGGGCTAGTTGGATGATTGATTAGATGTTGGAGAGGATTAAATCAGCAGTTTTTTTTTTTCAACACCGTGAATAACACTGGTGCGTCCGGCATTCTAGGAGTGGACCGTTGTTAGTTGCTACGATACTGCCATGTCAATTTTCGACGACGGAGATACGCAATGGACGATCCACTGTCAAGCTGTGTGGCACGAGGCTATGAAGCGAGCGGCGTCGGCTAATGGACGGTGTGTAATGAAACCGAACAACGTCCGTGCTTGTCTCTCATCGAACCTGAACGAATATTCATGACAAGTCTGCCCAAGTCAGGGTCGTGTCTCTACAATACTTTATTGCACGACGGCCAGCTGCGATCAAGTCGCTTGCGTCGCCGGTGTTCAGTGGCGAGTTCAAGCCTGCCAACCGACCCGTCCGTTGAGCGTTTCACGTTGATTGCGGTAAGCAGTGCGCCAGCTCGCGATTGCCTGAGAAGAACGGTGATCGGATTCCTTGGTCACCGTGGTGTCATACATACCACTACTACTACAGTACTACAGACATGGATAATAGTAGATCTTCAAACTTGCGTAAACGCTCCAAGGTGAGAAATGAAATGGGCAGAACCTGGGACAAGTTGCGACACGACCAACCAAGCCGTGGGGATACTCTCTTTTCGTCACGTTTCCGAGCGCCCTGATTTCCGCCGCTCTTGCACTGGGCCAACACAGGCCTGAGAAGTCATCACTCCCCGCCATCAACCCCGCCCCTTTTTTTTTTTTTTTCCTCTTACCACCACCACCACCACCACCACCGTTTCCCCTCCCCAAAGATGGTCCCAAGGCGGCAAAGGACAGACAACGATCCCCTCACGCGCGCCATCGCACCTCCCCCAAATGAATCGTCAGAGGAGCGTGAGCTCCGTATTGCTGCGGAACTGGAAGCAAAGCGCGTCTCAGACGCAATCGACGACGAGCTCAACCGCCAGCGCATCGCCGACAAGAAGAATCCAAAGCCTGTCAAGATACTCCTTCTCGGTATGTACCCACCCTTTTCCTCGTCCCCCCTTCCTCTACAACAGTCCCCCCATCCTTTGACAGGTCAGAGCGAGTCCGGTACGTTCGTTCTCCATGCCCTTATCTCCGTTTTGAGCGTCCCGTCGACAGGGAAGTCCACGACCCTCAAGAGTAGGTGATGGCCTCATACTCGCCCCGTCCTCGCTGATCGCTGGCTGCCTCTAGATTTTCAACTCATGCATTCCCCAAAGGTGGGCACAATGTGCTTGGCGACTCGCGGCGCTTGTTCACCTTGTTCGCGCAGGCCTTCCGCGCAGAAAAAGCATCCTGGCGTGCTGTCATTCAGCTCAATGTCGTCCAGTCCATTCATACCATTCTCGATCTCATATCCAGAGCCCACGCTGCTGCCAATGGCGTGTCATCATCGTCTGCCTCCTCATCCAGCGGGCGTGCCTCGACGCCATCATCGTCTGCCCCTCCTTCACCCATTGCTACGGAACCAAGGGACTATCCCCCCCTCACGCCCGAGCATTTGAAGCTCAAGATGCGACTTGCCCCCCTCATTCAGGTGGAGGCTGCGCTAGTTCGTAAACTACTTCCCCCCGATCAGGTCGAGGGTTGGGCCCACTCCAATCTGAATGGCCTGCCGTTCCCCCAAGAGATTAGCGTCAACTCGAACACAGGGTGGAAGACGGCTTTTAACCGTCTGATGCGCACTACTGGTGACCGCGACAGCTGTGACAGCATAGATCTCATCAACTGGTCGGATCCAGACGACCCCGGAATGATCTTGCATGCCTGCTCGGAAGACATGATCAGGCTCTGGGCGGACCCCACTATCAGGAAGCTGATGGACGTCGAGAAGATACGACCAGAAGAGATGGCTGGATTGTGCGTCGTGCCCTTGGTTTCTCGTGACTCGGCTGACTCATCTCTTTTGACTGGCAGTTTCTTGGACGCGCTAGACCGAGTAGCGTCGCCAAAATATGTTCCCACTGATGGTGCGCTCGATCTCCTCTTCGTCCGCCGATGGCCTCATGCATCGCAACAGATGATATCCTCCGCGCGCGGTTAAAGACTGTTGGGGTGTCTGAACACCGTTTCCAAGTCAAGACCGGTGCGTGGACCCTTGCTCAGATCGCATCACGGATGTGTACTCGATCACAGGGCACCTTGGAACTGCCATGAGCAACGATTGGCGTGTGTTTGACGTTGGTGGCCAAAGATCTCTCGTGAGTACCACTTGGCCATTTTCGGCACTCTCGTCTGATCCCTCCGCTCCATTCCCCATCACGCAGAGAGGTATGTGTTTCCAGCCATTTATGATGGGACAAGCGTCATCATTCGTTCAGCGGCGTGGGTCCCTTACTTTGACGACATGAACGCCATCATCTTCTTGGCTCCCATAAGTTGCTTTGACCAGGTCCTTCAAGAGGACCCGTCCGTGAACAGGCTGGTCAGTTTGTTCTTCAACGCAACCTCCAACTCTTGAACTGAGCGTTTTTAGGCCGACTCCTTCCTCCTCTGGAAGAACATCGTTTCAAACCCGCTGTTGAAGAAAACGGACTTGGTGCTATTCCTGAACAAATGTGACATTTTGCGCGCGAAACTTGAATCGGGCATTCAGTTGGGCGACTATATCACCAGCTATGGCAACAGGCCAAATGACTTTGAAAGTGCAAGTACATGTCAGTCCGAGTTTTATTCCCGTCTTCCTGGCAGCGATGATGTATACCCTGCCATCCATAGACCTCAAGAAAAAGTTTGCTGGGTTAATGAGAGAGCACGCCGGGGACAGGCCATTCTACTGTCACTTTACCTCTGTCACGGTGCGTCAATAAACGTCTCGGTTGGGCAACGTGCCCTGATCTTACTTGGTTTCCTCTAGGATACGCAATCAACATCGTTGATATTACAAAATGGTAAGCGCAGCCGTTGACACGCACCGCGTCAATCCTAGGGTCTGATCACATTCGTGCACAGTACAAGATGTCATCGTAAGGGACAACCTCAAGAAGAGTGCCCTCGTCGGATAACCAAGACCACGATATCGACCATCATTACATTTCATCCGATGTCTCGGCACGCATCTTCTCTATGGACCATCTGCCACGACTTGGAATTCAACTGGAGCCGCTGTACTGTAATCATCCCCAATGGCACCTTTGCCGATGGTTTGCACCTCTTTTCTTATTTCCTTTATACCCACATATGATCTTCTTAGTAGTTTATACGCCACCACCATCGCCACCATGTCTGTTGTCTTCGAGCCCCTTTGGCTGTTAAACTTATACACATCGCTTATTTAGGTTGGGGGTCTCGTTTTCGTTTATGTTGGCCTGCCTCGCTCTCGAGTCGCTGTACACACTGTTCGGATTTCCGGATTTTCAGCCGGCGGTGCCTACGACAAGGTTGTTGTTTTTCGTCTCCGGGGGGAGGGCGAGCTCCTGTGTTATCATTACGAGGTATAATTTATAGATATATCGATGTGAGTGCGAGGTGGTATGATGCCAGGCATCGATCAGTATATCTGAATTATAGAAGCTGTCTGGAATTGATCGTTGTTGGGGTGGCCAGTGTGAGGCTCGAGAAACTTGTTGAGAGATGGTTCCCACTGTCCTTGCTAGATGCGGCTGCCCTCGGAGCCAAGGATGGGTTTCGGACCCGCAGTGCCAATGTGCCAGTTGTGCGGCGCGGCGTTATGGCTGGTAGTCCTACATAGCTGTAAAGCACACTCGCCAAGGCGATGTCGGATTTCGGGCTGTAGTCATCACGACCGGCGGCGACGTCGACGCATTCGGAGAAGGAAGGGGGGAAAACACACGGCGGCCTGCCGCGGACATTCTATACATATGGAATTGGTATGTATCGTACACCCGGTCGAAAAAGAAACCTCATGTGATGTAAATATATAAACGTCGAGATGTTACACGGTGAGTAGTACATGCATGCGGGTCTGTCGTGTCACGAGAAGAAAAAAAAAGAGCAAGGTGTTACATCGGATCGGGCTCCGTCGGTTTTTGTAAGTTGGACTAGCATCCGCGGCCACGGCGTATAGTCGTGCCACTGTGCACACGTTCGGAGCCTGCGACTACTCGACGTGCGCGTGGTTGGGGTCGCTCAGGTGGTCGGACGCATTGGAGATGACGTCCCAGTCGCTCGAGCTACTGCCGACGCTGCTCTGGGCATCACTCCAGGAGTCGCTGCTCGAGGAGGACGAGAACACGCTGACGCTGCGAGACCGCGTTTCCGGACTGGCTGATCCTGCGCGAGAGAACGCATACGGGTGGTATGGTGTCGTGAACGGATTCGTGGGGGTCGCGTCCACCGTTCCCGGCAGCCGCCAGTGCTCCTCCGAGTCCGAGTCCGAGTCCGACCATGCGCTGTGAGCTGGGGAGGATGCGGCGGAGGGCGAAGAGGACAATGGGGGGATAGAACCTGCTCGGCTCGAAGGGGATGGGATGGTGAGCGGCGACTGTAGATTGCCCTCGGATACGCCGATCGAAGGGATAGATGGCAAAGCAAGCATGTTTGGCTGCAAAGATGGGTACATCGAGGAGCTCGCAATCCATTGTCTGTGGCGCCTCGCCGCGAGGGAGGTCTCGACGACCTCCTCCCACCTCTGCCGGGACCCGTCCGGGCCGAGATCATCCGCCATGTGCGTGTCGTTCTCCCAAGTCATGACGACGCCCAGTCGTGGCGATGGAGGCGCTGAGCTGCTGAGCGAGGACGCATCGTCTGTGAGGTAGGCCATGTCTTGTTGCGCGTTGTTCGAGCGCTCCCTCAGCGTTTCCATGCTCGACGTCCTCCTCACCCTCCCGTGCTTCTCCTCCCATCGCACCAGCTCTTCCCGCTCCCTCGCATGCCGCGCAAACATCTCGTCCCAGAGCGAGGGCGGAGGGTGGTTATCCCGCACCCACGTCGATCTGAGCGCCCACTCGGTATCTAGCATGGCTAGGTACGTCACGTCCTTCCACAGGCCCACCATGCCCTCCCCCTCGGGCTGATAGACCGCCCTCCGCTTCGTGCCTTCGTGCGTGAAGCCCGATCCGATGAACAGTCGCAACGCGCTATCTCTGAAGGGCGTGTCGAGGACCGCCGCCTGCACGCGGTGGAACTTGAGCTCTTCGAACGCCCAGCGGAGCACGAGCTGGATGGCTTCGCGGGCATAGCCACGGCGCTGCATGCTGGACGCCGTGATGACGCCGATGTTGGCTTCGCCGCCTGCGATGGTGGCAGGACCGGCGTGGAGGTAGACGAGCCCGACGAGTCCCGTCGGAGGCAGCGTGGCGGTGAGCGTGGCGGACGAAGGAGGTGCGTCCTGCAGCGTCTGGCCGTCGTCCCAGAGGGACTCGTTGTTCTCGTCTTCGGAAAAGGCGGCGTCGTTCCTCATGATCTGGGCGCAGAGAAGACATTCGTCTGCAAAGGAGGCGAAATCTGGAGAAGACGACTGGCCGGGCTCGACTGCAGTCTTCCTGAACATCTGCCAGAGTTCGTTTAATGCGTGGTGTCTCCCAAAGACATCGTCGTAGAACTGCAAGGTGATGTTGTTCGATCGTAGGTGTGCCATGCCTACAGGTCTTGAGCGCGGTCCCTTTTGTTACCGGAGTGGAAGTGGAGAGATGAGAAGGCTGCGGCGGGCGTAGAAAGGGATGTGCGAATATATGTACATGCTGTGGAGGTTGGGCGCTTCCGCGTTGGACTATCGCGGAAGGGATCACGGTCCCTTTCAAAGTTGATGACGGCACTGGCGACTAATCAATGTCGCCACGGAACAAACGACCTTTGTGAGGTCAGTGGCTCAAGGACAGCGTATTGAGTCATCGTTGTAAAATCCGAGATCATGGCAGGATCGAGTGCGTGAAGGCATGACATGCGCACAACGGCTCGTTCCAACCCGGTTCATTGTAGGATGGTTTGATCCGACATGGTGACCTAGTACACGTTTGTGGGTCAAGTCAGGAACCACTGGTGTGACATGGCCAGCTGTCAAACTTTTCTGCAAGGCGATACCATCAGCCTAGAAGTGGCACCGACCACAGGAGAGATTCAGGGTCGTCCTCACCGGGTATCGTTCTCTTGCGACTTTTCAAAGTTCTTTCATAACTCATCGCCCCGAACGCATGTCGTGGTATGTAAAAACAGCCGGTGATTAAGGCGATCGCATCGCATCGCATCGCATCGCACTGGATGGCAGAACACGAGGAGCATATAGCGGCTGTGTGCGCAGTGGGGGGACGATCTTCTGTTAGCAATCCTGATGAGGAGCCACAGCAAGTCGGAAATGCGCGGACCACATCATGGGTTCGGAGGATGATTTCATTCTTTATATCTGAGCGAGAGTGCACAAAGTGGCCTCACTCATCCGACACATTGTTGAACCGAGACCATATCAGGGCCTGCATTCTTTGCTGTGGCCCTATGTGGAGATGGTGGTAATGGTTTCTATTGATGGCGTGCTACACAAGTACTGGGCCCTCGCATTAGATACCGTCGTCTATTAATTAATTGTCAGCTGGACCGCGAAACATGAATACATAACGCGCGACAGATGTTGTGCTTTTTAATGTGCAACTTCTTGAAATTAAAGCGTCCTCACGATGTCTGCGCATCTCAGACAGAGATCGTACGCTTCGTGCCACGTGTACGTCCAACAACGAGGACACTTGTGCAGCGACGCAGGTTGGACATGGAGACCTATTGTAGCATTCGAGCCCACGAAAACTCAAGTCCTGTTTTTCCGCAATGATGATCGACAAACCTGGTATACTTAGTGTACCGCGGTACTCCCGCGCCTGAGAATTCGTCATCATGTTGACCTTGTCCGTCAGCGTCACGTCGGAGACAATGAAAAGGGTCTTCAAAAAGTTCGCTATTCAAGGTCTTGCGATTCAATAAAATGACAGCCACGATACCTGTCATACTTACCTTCATGCCTCAGCAATTCCACGAGCTCCAACCCCTTCACGCCAGATGGCAGGATGATCAACACCTGCGCTTCCAAAGCACTTCTCAAATTTCTGAGATCGGAATATCAGCGTGTAAGCGATGCATCTCACGGGGTGACTGCATACTTGTCTTGAGCCTTCTCCAAGAGTGATAGCACAGCACTGCGCACTGTCAACAGGTTGCCCATGTTCTTTTCTGCCTGAGGGTCCTCCCATCCGGCACCTTATCACGGGATCGTGCGCGTGTCAATACAGGGCCCCACGCATGTACCGGTCAGACATACCAGTGGTTTCTACTTGTTCGTGAAGAAAGGGTGTGAAGAAGACTTGCTTCCACGGTGCGCATGTATCTCCTCCGCTAGGTAAGGGAGCACTGGGGCCAGGACCGAGGTCATGCTTTGCAGTATCTGATAGCAGTGGCCGTGAAATATCATCCTAAACCCCACAATTGTTCTCACCTGTTTTAGCATATGAGCAACCATTCTACGTTCTATGCTGTGAACATCATTGGGATATAAGACATCCTTTTGTCACGGACATATCCTTTTCCCTTATCCATCTTATCCGATACCCCTTCATCTTATCCGATATCCCTCATACTCGATATATAGTTTATCTTTTCCTTCGTGTGTGTCTGACACCGCACATCCTCTACAGGTTTCCTTCCGTATGATTTCCCTTTGCCTTTCTCATACTCTGGTCTCCCTCTTGATAGTTGGGTTTCTGTCCAACTTGGTATCTAGGATGTTTCCTCCTCTCCATGTATTCCTGAACATTTATGAGCCTTTGGGTTTCCCTCCAGCTAAAGCTCATATCTGCATTCCTGGTAATCCAAGCCCTTATGACATCTGGAACCCCTGTAGTAGCATATGGCAGCTCTCCACCTGATTACATATATATCCTTTTGTATTTTACCTGCTTAGACATCTAGTAGATGCCTTGTTCATAGCCTAAGCTGATCTAATAGACATTCCTATATGATAGTCCAGCCATATATCACCCCATATCATATCTCATGACATTCCCATATCCTAGGCACATCTTGTTATCTGCCTTATAGCTTCTTTGTGCATATCTATGCCCTTAGCACATGTCTGGATTTCAACCAATGATGATAGGTATTGCTAATAGTCTAGCCTCTTAGGCTATGTGTCTCATGCACACCATTAGGCTAATTATCTTATTATGACATTATAGACAGGCACTATTAGATATATCATAGATAAGTGTAAATTCAGCCCTAAGGCAGGCCAATAGTATATATGTAGTTGGTCTTACTTTCTGTAATCCCTCAGTTTGGTATATGCTTTGGCCATTTTGGTCATAGTGTGTATTAAGCATGTAACATTATACTGTAACTAACCCATTCACCCTTCTTTCTACCACTCTCTTTTTTATCTCTTGCCTACTCATCCACTTCAAATATGAGCACATTTCACTACTTCTCTCTCTTTGCTTCCAAGGGGCTGATACTGCCCTTTGTGACCTTATCTGCTATGTAAATCTGGATTCTAGGATTAAGGGAGAACCATTGACTGTATGAAAGTTAGGAAAAGCAATTCCAGATTCTGTTATGTTTTTTTTTTTCTTTTTATTTACTTGGCTCCCCTAGACACTTTTCACTATATGAAATCTCTACTTAATCATGCACTGCTTGTATAATCAGAGCATAGATTCAACCCTTACCTATACACCTTTTTTTCATAACCTTATTTATTTCCTCTAATTTATGCATAGCTATTATATAGCATGATCAGTTATTAACAGTTCCATGATTTTTCTTTATTTTCCATGCCTGCCCTTCACTTGCTATATCACAGGGGTATATAAACCCTCTTTTTATTTCCTTTACTTTTTCTCACTCTTGTTCTTTTTTTTATTCCTTGCCATTGATTCCTAGCCTTGACTCTTGATTACTTGTATCTATTGGTATACCTGAATATACTCCTAGAGGTTTTTAGTCTATCCTGAGTGACTGCTCCATTAAAACTCTTTGAATCTTGAACTTTTGAACCTTTGAATTTTTAAACCCTTGAATCATTGACTCTGGCAAATATCTGCCAGTATACAATTAATATCTATTAATTGTTTTGGAATTCCTTGATTCAAAGAGACTATGTTAGGTTCTACCTGAATTTATTATAATAAATCCACTGCTAAATATACAATTGTTTACCATTATAAATAAGAATAAAGTTGCTATTTCCCATAGTGTACTAGAGGTATTCCTGGTATTATAAGCCTAGGTGTATCTGGGAAGAGATAGTATCTGTCTTCTGAGGTTCATATGATTACCCATTGGTCTTAGCATTGTAAATATTATGCAAATACTCCTATAACTCTACCTGTTCAAGTATACTGGGCATCTTCCCCTTTCTAACCTCTTCCTCTTTCCTGGTTAAAGAGTATTTCACTTTGTAATCAATTTATTGAACTCATTTATTATTGTAAAACATGAATCACCATATCTTGGCAGTAATATGGGTTAGTCCTACTCTACTGTCCCAAAAAAGTAGCTTTCCTGTCATGGAGGTGAAAACTGTGTAAAGATTTAAACTAATAACTATTTAGATGGATCTCTCTGAGTTGGTCAAAGAAACATTTGCTTAGCAACCACTAACATCTTCCCCTTCCTCTTGCACTATTGACTTCTGTGAATCAAGGTTTGATCTATGAATGCACTAACAAGTAGTATAACTCTCTTTATCACATTTTCACTCTTAGCTTGGATCGACTCTTGTAGCTCTAGGAAACACATCTATTTTCTCCACTATCACCACTATTGATTGCACCATGGCCACCACCACTACTTTTTCTATCTCCTTTCTCCTCCAGCACTTTCAGCCTAAACCAAAAGAATGCCCAGAATGTGGAATAATAGTGGCCTCATATTAGTTTATCAACCATTCATGCTGGATGGACTATAAAGAGGATAACAGTGATCTCCTTCCCAAGATAGCATCTTTATCAAAAACATCAAGCCCAGAATCTTTCTGCCAGCAGCAGGAGAGGCAAATCCAAATCCTTAGGTAGTCTTTACTGCAATCCACCCCCTTTACCAAGATATGTTATCCACACAATAGAAAATAAGCTGCAAGACAGATGTTCTACCAGTATCAAAATCCATGGCTATAAAGGGCAGCAGATAGAAAGTCATGCTACCAACCTCCTTTGCTCCCACCAGCACCTTGTTAGTGCAAAAAGGAAATGTACCTGTCAAGCACCAAATTACTTCTATACTAAGCAACAAATTATTCCAATATTTATAAAATTTTGATTGTGAAGCAAATAACTAGAGTATCTTTAATGCTAGATCCATAGACTCAAATATCATTAGAAAGCTTTGATTAAGGTCTTTCCAAAAATATATATATTGCATATATAATTCTTTCTATATTTGAAATGGCCAACTTACTATTTGGATCTTTCCAAACTCCAAAGGCAATATTGGTCATTTGCTGATAAGACAATAGGTAGGGACACTGAAGTAAGCATTAACCTGAGTCAGGATGTCCAGGGAATCTATCACTATATCTCTGGACAGTGGAGATTATTTAATAGGAAATGGGGGAAACTCTAAGGAGGATAAGACTAGAGGGGACATCTTTAGTTTGGCTGCCTTATATACTATTCAATTAGAACTCTGAAGCGGAGCTTAAAAGTACATTAGGGTAGATAATAGATAACTGGATCATATCCTATTGGTCAGAGATAACTAACCTAATCTTTATACATGATTTGAGATAAGAGTAACTTATGCCATTGGCTTGACAAAGTAGGATTATGGGTTGCTAACTGAGTGATGACTTAGTGCTGTGCTTTGATGAGTCACTATCTTAAGATAAGGGTTGCACCAGGGTTAAGGATATGATGTCATAAATAAGCAATAAGAGATAGAAGTCTAGATTGTTGGTTATATTGATGGGTCTAGGCTTGTGATGTCATTGATAATATCATGGGTCTGGATGTGTCCATCATGTGACTTGTCATGTGAAGTGGCTGTGTAACTCATGTGACCTGTGAAGACTTGAGTTGAAAAGAATGAAGAGGCAAGTTAAGAAAAAATGATGGAAAAATATGAATAAAATATGGAAGATATGTAGCATTCATAACAATATCAGTCAATAATGCCAAATTTATTCAGTGTACTCATTGGGACAGTTTTGTTGCTATATCAAAGGTATCACAAACTAGTATGAAGTATATCCTTTCTTGATTTTAATGACCTTCTCAACTCTTCTAGGCATACTTTCAATAAATGTCTAACATTCCTCCACTCCAATCTTCTCCCACTCTGTTTGCACTCTATTTCAAAACTCCACCATTCCTAAAGGTGGCTCTGGATATTCAGCTAGCCTTTTATTGAGAAGGAATCATAGATGTTCTATAGAGTTAAGGTCTGGTGAATGAGCTGGCCATACCATAACCCCAAATCCATGGTCAGCAAACCACACCTTGGCTCTCCTGCTAGTATGCTTGGGATTATTGTCTTGTTGAAAAACAATGTCATCTGGAGTTAATTCATAATATTGAAGAATTTGTTGCAACTCATCCTCTAAAATCTGGATGTAAAGTTCAGCATCTGTCCTACCATTAATCTTGCAGGCCATTACAACTCCTTCCCAGGTCATATATCTCCATATCATCAAAGAATCTCCTTCAAACTTGACTGTTTTTTGCACCAGCCTATTATTTAACTCCTTTTCTACCTTTTTTCATGCCCATATCTTATCATCTGACCCAGTTTGATTGATTTTGGTCTCATCTGACCATACTACTCTCTTCCAATCCTCCATGGTCTAATATTGATGGCTTAAAGCAAAGTCCAGCCTAGTCTCTTTATAATATTTGAAGAGAAGAGACTATTTTTTCTTTACAATAGCCTTTATACCAGCTTTTCTAAGATGATGGTGAATGGTTTGAAAGGAGATGGGATGGTTCTTGATTTCCTAAAGGGTTTTGGTAACTTGAATAGCATTTTCAGCTTTCCCAGTTCCAATAAGATAAATAGCATAATATATGTTAGTAGGAGTAATAAGGGATGGATGACCACCAGAGGACTTGAATAAGTTGGAGTGGTGTTTGGCAGATATTCTATGAATAGTAGAGTGGCCAAAACCAGTAATAGCAGAGATTTGACAAATGAAATGGCCAGATTCCAAAAAAGCAAGAATTTGATTGATTTGATTAGCAGAAAGAGATTTCATGATGGTGGTTGTGGAAGAAGTGATGGTAAATTGGTTTATTTGTATCATGTTGAATTTCTTATATATCACATGACCCAATGCTTATGTAATATTCTACTATAATCATTGGTTTTGATATGATGAGAAGTTAGCAACAAAACTATCCTAATAAGTATACTGAATAAATTTGGCATTATTGACTGATATAGAAAGAATTATATAGATAGTGTATATACTTTTGGAAAGCTCTTGATCAAAGCTTTCTAATGATATCTGGATATATGGGTCTAGCATCAAAGATACTCTAGTTATTTGCTTCACAATCAAAATATTATAAACATTGGGATAGTTTTGTTGCTCAATATATATATCTTGTCTTCCATGCCTAATCAGCATGAATACATCACACCTGTGCCTAATGCCAGATTTATTCTATTTTACAGATCTGGGACTTTTGTTTTGGTGACCCTGGAACCATCCACCAGATTCTCAAAGCCCAAGATCTCTACATCAGGAGTGCTCAATACTGCTGCTGCTGTTGAAATAATGGCCAGTAATGTCAAAGCAGTACTCTCTTCTCCTATCCCTGCTGCTCTGTCAAAGAAAGCAGCAAAATGAAAAGCCAAAAAGGTCCACCAACAGGTCTAAAAAGCTCCTTCTACTCTGATCCTCTTTATCCTCCAGGATATAATGGAGAAGATATATAAGTTGAAAGACAAGAGGAAACACTTAGATATATTAGTAGATGAGTGTTATCAAATAGATGAAATAGAAAGGGTTACCACCCTGTCATTCTATTGGACATTTAGTCCAACAACAATCAAGTCAATCTTATCAGCTGAAATAATCAAACTGACTAATATAATTTTTGGAAGCAAGGATGGTCTTCTAAATTGGAGTGACCTCTTGAACTGAAAAGAAAAATTCTTTTTGATACTCAAAGCACCTATCCCTTCTTCTCTTGCAGTTAAACTTCTACCTCAAGATAAAAACAAAAAGTTTAGATAAGGGCACCATATTGAATCTTCTTGCTGCCTTTGCCTGTTTTTTTCTCATCTGCTACCTCAAAGCTATCATTACCTATGGCTAGAGTGAACATCCTATCTCTGGTTCATTTTCCAGTAAAGGAACTCTTGAATAACACAGTTAAAGCCTACAATCCAAGTGCTTTGCCAATAAGATAGGTTAAAGGGAAGCTGTTTCTAGCATCTGAAATGGCCAATTTATTATTTGAATCTTACTAAACTCCAAAGAGCAATATCAGTAAGTGAAATAAGATAATAGGCTAGGAATGCTGAAGTAAATATTAACCTGGTCCAGGTGTTTAGGGAATCTGCCACTATACCTCCAGATAGTGAGGATTATCCAATAGAAAGTGGAGAAAACTCCAAGGAGGATAAGACTAGAGAAAATGCCTTTAATTTGGCTATCTTATATACTATTCAATTGGAACTCTGAAGTGGAGCTTGAATATACATTAGGATAGATAATAAATAACTAGATCATATCCTATTGATCTGAGATAACTAATCTAACTCTTACATATGATATGAGATAAGAGTGACTTGTGCCATTGGCTTGACAAAGCAGGGCTGTGTATTGCTGACTGAGCAATGAGTTATTGCTATACTCTAATGAATCACTATCTTGAGATAAGAGTTACACCAGAGTTGAGAGTATAATGTTATAGATAAGCAGTAAGAGATAAAAATCTAGGTTATTGGCTGTGTTGATGGATCTGGGCTATGATGTATGATGATATCATGGAGTCTGAATGTGCCCATCATGTGACCTGTGGAGACTTGAGTTAAAGAGAATGAAAAGGAGAGTAAGAGAAAAATGATTAAAAAATAGAAATAATATAAGAAAGATATATAGCATTTGTAATACTATTTTCTTTTCAAGAATCAACTTCCAGGTGATTAAAAGGAAGTATTGACCATTTAGAGGTTGGTTTTCTACAATAGTAAAAGATGCTGAAGAATTGTGCTTTGGATATTCAAAGTCAATGAGGTGTACTTGGTTGTGATTTGTGGAACTTGGCTACACCATCAGGTATATTTTTGAGATTTGCAGCTAGTTCCCATATGCATTTGTCTTCTTCATATCCTTTCCAGTGGACAAGATATTCAAGGTATTTGCCTTTGAATCTTGAATCAATAATGTGTTCTACTTTATATTGTTTCTTATGATCTTCTGTGATCAGAACCAGTCTGGGTTTGAATGTGGATTGGCTGGAAAGGCATTCTTTGTATGGTTCAATGCACAATATGTTTACAATTGGATGAATATTCATTGATAAAGGAAGGCAAAGCTTGTAGATGTTAAATCCTTTGATATTAATGATGTTATATGGTCTGATCCATTGTTCCATTAATTTGCATGATGCATGGGGTAACTTTAGATTTTCAATTGAAAGCCAAACTTTATCACCAATGATATACTGTGATGAAGTTAAGCAATGCTTATTTGCTTGAGCTTTTACATGGATTTGTACTATCACCAAATTTTCTTTAATTTGTTCAACTGTGTCTTTGATTTGATTAACAAAGTTGTCAGCAGCTGGTGCTTTGAACTAATGTAATTCAAATCCAAGTCAAGGAGTGTAGGAACATGTGACATCAAAGGGTGCCTTCTGTGTAGAAGTTTGCTTTTTTAAATTGTAGGAGAATTATGCAATTGATAACCATTTAGCCTATTTGTGTTGTTTTTCAGATGTGAAAATATGAAGGTATTGTTGAAGATCATGATTTATTTGTTCAGTTTGTCCATATATTTGTGGATAAAAAGCTATGGAAAGTTTTGGTGTGATTTCAAGCTTTTTGCACAAGTCTTTTGTGACATGTGAGATGAATTGTGGTCCACAATCCAAGATTATTGTTTAGGAGAGGCCATGGATTTTCCATATATGTGTGTGATATATTTTTTCTATTTCCAATGTGGTGATTGTTTTGTTGCAAGGCATAAGTTCTATTTCTTTTGAAAATCTATCAACTACAACCAATATGGTGTTGTATTCACTGGATGTTGGCAAATCTGTAATAAAGTCAGCAGAGATATATTGTCATGGTCCATTGGATATTGGAAGTGGTTGAAGTTTTCCTAGTGTTGCAAGGTTTGAGTTCTTGAATCATATACAGCAATTACAGCATGAAATGTAATCTTTTACAAATGTGGGGAGGTGTGGCCATGTGTATGATTATTGGATCAATTCTAGTGTTCTGTCATAATCTAGATGTCTTGTGATTGGAATATTGTGGTGTAACCATAGGATTTTCATTTTAAAGTTATGGTTGTCTAGGATGATGAGTTTATCATGATTGTTATAATAGAGTTTCTCTATTTTTGAGACTTCTTCAAGGATGAATTTATTATTTGTGTTAATGTAAATTTTCTTGATTATGGAATCAGAAATGATTTGAATTCATTGATTGTCTTGATCTATTCTGTCAGCATGGTCTTCTCTTCTGGATAAAGTGTCTGCTTTTACCATTTAAGTTCCTGCCTTGTGAATCCATTTGAAATTAAATCTTGATAGGTATTGGGTCCATCTTGCTTGTCTTTGGTTTAGATTTTGATATTGTATAAATCATTGAAGGTTTGCATGATCATTCCAGATTTCAAATTCTTGATGTGCTCCTTTGAGGTAGTGTTGCCATTGTTCCAATGCTTGTATGAAACTAAGCATTTCTTTATCTGCTATGGGGTAGTTGCACTCTGTAGGATTAAAGAAGTAGAAGGAATATGTGACTGGATGCCATTTGTTGTTTATTTGGATAGAAAGCACTGCACCTGATGCAAAGTCTGAGACATTTGTTTCTAGATGAAATTGTATATCTATATCAGAATATGTAAGGATTGAAGCAGTTGTGAACTTTTGTTTGAGCATGTTAAAGGCTAGTTCTTGCTGTTCTGTCCAAACAAATGGTGTGTCTTTTTTGGTTAGATCTATGAGTGGTCTTGTGAGTTTGAAATATTGTAAATGCTATGTATCTCCCTTATTTTGTTTTTATTTTTCCATTATTTTTCCATTATTTCTCTCTTCATTTTCTTCAACTTGAGTTTCCATAGGTCACATGACTTACACAGCCACATCACATGACAAGTCACATGATGGGCACATCCAGACCCATGATGTTATCATGACATCACAGCCCAGATCCATCAATACAGCCAATAACCTAGACTCTTATCTCTTATTACTTATCTATGATATCATATCCTCAACTCCAGCACAACCCTTATCTCAAGATAGTGACCCATCAAAGCACAACATTGACTCATTGCTCAGTCAGCAACCACAGCCCTACTTTGTCAAGCCAATGGCACAAGTCACTCTTATCTTGCATTATATGCAAAAATTAGATTAGTTATCTTAGACCAATAGGATATGATCTAGCTATCTACTATCTACCCTAATGTATATTTAAGCTCTGCTTTGGAGTTCCAATTGAATAGTATATAAGGTAGTCAAACTGGAGGTATCTCCTCTAGTCTTATCCTCCTTGGAGTTTTCTCCACTTTCTATTGGATAATTCCCATTGTCTGGAGATATAGTGGCAAATTCTCTGGATATCTGGACATAGGTTAATGCTTACTTCAGCATCACCAGCCTATTGTTTTATCACACTCAATTGATATCACCCTTTGAAGTCTAGTAAGATCCAAATAGTAAGTTGGCCATTTCATAGAGTATCCATTAATGAAGTGTTGGTATAAATTGGCTAGGCCAAGGAAACTTCTGACAGCTTTGACTGTGAAAGATGTTGGCCATTTGAAAATAGCTTTCACTTTTGAGTTGTTCATTTTTATTTCATTCTTGTTTACAATCATTCCAAGGGATTTGACTTCTTTGATTCAAAAGATACACTTTTCCAGTTTTATGAAGAGGTTATTTTCATCTAAGAGTTTGAGGACTATCTTGTTGTGTTCTCTGGTGTTGTTAGTCTTTGTGAAGATCATGAGATCATCCATGTAGAGGACAATTGTTGTGTTCATATCTACAAAATTTTCATTCATTATGGTTTGAAATGTTGCTGGGGAGTTGCAGAGGCTGAAGAATATTAAAAGTGGTTTATAGGATCCTCTATGGCATGTAAAAGCAGCTTTCCATTCATTGCCTTTTTTAATATGTATATTGTTATATTCCCAACATAAATTCATTTTGGTAAAAAGCTTTGCACTTTTAAGTTTGTTGACAAGTTGGGATATGACCAGTAATGAATAGTTGTTCTTGATGGTATGTTTGTTAAAATAATGGCAATCTTGCACAATTCTTTTTCATTCATCTTTCTTTGGGACAAAGAATACTAGTGATGTCTGTGGAGATTTGCTGGATTTGATATATCCTTTTTGTAACTAAGCATTGATGAAGTTGGAAACCTCCTGTTGTTCATTAGGAGAGAGTGGGATGATTTGACCTTTCTTTGATTCAAAAGAATCCTTGAGATCTATTACATAATCTCATGGTTTTCTGAGGGGCATGCACTTTGATTTTGTCTTTGAGAAGATATGGAAATATTTGTAATATTTTTTTAGAATAAGTTCTTCTACTAGGATCTTTTTTGGCTTGGAAGAGTCTTCTTTCTTGAGAGCATGTATGTGTTAAATTGAATCTCATTCTTCTGATTCAATTTATTTTACAAATGTGGATTTATCATTCAACATATTACAGTCTATTGGACATCTTGACAATTTGACTGTTTTGGTTGTCCAATCAATTTCTGGGTTGTGGTGTTTAAACCATGTATAATCAAGGATAAGTTGGTGTTTTCATAAATCAGTAACTTTGACAGTAATATGTTCACAGTGTCCTTGATAGTCTATAAATATTTCTGCTGCATGGGTAATATTACCTGTAGAGTTTGAGGTTTTGTCTACATTATAGATCTTTATGGGTTTTGGGAGCTGTTTGAGAGGTAATTGTATTTTCTTGGCCCATGTTTGATCAATGAATGTGGTGTTGACTCCACTATCTAGGAGTGCAGAAACTTTGATGAATCTATGATGAAATTGAAGAGAAGAAATTGAGATAGATATAATGATGTTTTGTTTTAAGAAAGATCTAATTTTGAGATCTTCTGATAAGGATATGCATAAGTTGATTCCTGTGAATTCAAATTTCTTGTCTGCTCTTTTCATTAGAAATAGCTCTGCTACTTCAACTACTTTGAGAAAGTGGATTTTCTCTATGATGAGTTGTGCAATGCAGTTATCTGAGTTTACCTTGAATGTTTCTGTTCCTTGATTTATTAATAGAACCATGAGGTTACCTTGACAATCAAAGTCTATGACTTCTGCACCAATGTAGATTCTAGATTTGATAGCTGATTCACTTCTAGAGCAATTCTTCCATAGGCATTTAAAGGTATTTCCATTTGGATATTAGTATTGATGATAGATTGCTGTTCTGGTAAAATATCTTTAGATTTGGAGATGTATAGATCTAGGCCTGCAGCATTTTCTAATCTATAAATTGGAATTTTTGCTTTTTCAGATATCTTTTGGATTGGAAGTTTTGAGGATAGAAGGATTTGCACAGATCTTTTGGAAGTGGTTTTAGACTTGAACATCCCAAGAGTTTAAGCCTGAGGGGCTTTTCCCTTTTGTTTAAAATCTTTCATATTGAAGAAGAAGACTTTCATTTCTTTATAATTCATGCCTCTAACAATATGAGGAAGATCTTCTGATTCAGAGTCAGAATTAGAATCTGTGTTTAAGATTTAGACTTTCCTAGATTTCCTGAATCTTCTATTCTTACCTTTGGACTTGCCTTTTGATCTGTTCATTGGATAAAACTTGCAAAAATATGAATGTCTTCCTGTCTTGTAACATATATGACATTCTTTTGAGGACTTATTTGCTCAATGTCCTTTTTCTTTGCAATTGTAGCATTTTGCAATTTCTAGTACATTGACATCCATAGCATATTCATCATATCTGGATTGATTTGAGAAGAATTTCTTGAGAGAGGAGAAGAGGTGGTATTCTTTCTTTATTCAACTAATTTATTAAATAACTTGCACTATGTCTTCAATCATGTTCTTTCATTGTTTGGTTCAAAAAATCTCTTCTATAATATCCTTTCTTATGTTGTTTTTTAGCAACCAAACTCTGAATTGATCTGATATTCCAGATTGGAAGAAGAGAGTTTTCCATTTCAATACAAATGCATCAGCTGGGAGTTGATCTTGTCTGAATTGACTGATTTCTTGGGTTACCCAATCTTTCTATAATTAAAGTTAAAAGGTTTCTTTGATCTTCCTTGTAAGGCATCACCAAGTTGTAAAATTAGAGGTTTGATCTACTAGTTTAGTGATTTCATTCTCAGAAAAATATGATCCTTTGAATCTGGATAGGATTGCATAGGCATATGCTTTAATGTTGACTTCTGTGTTGAAGTGTCCTGATTCAACTGTATCTAGGATTTGCATTGTGAATTGCTTTGGATTGCAATCTATTTATGCCTTTGTTTTGGTCCACCATTCTTTGAATTTTGATGGAGATCCACCATAGATTTTAGAATTTGAAAATATTTCTATTTTCAATAATCCTGTGAATGGTTGAGGTTCTTGATTTTGTATTTCTATTCCTGTCTATTTGTGAAGTCCAAGAGATTGCTTAGAGCAATTCTCAGCTTCATATTGAGTAGTAACTGCATCTTCCAATTGAATTTCAACAGCTCTAAGATCACCTTCAAGTTGATTTCTTTTGGTATTGACTTGGTTATATTGCTGTTTGGCATTTTGTAATGTGGTTAGAATGGCTACACATTCTTGTTGAGTGATATGGGCTATACCACCAGCAGCACTGGGTGAGTCTGGATTAGACATGTTGAATGGATGGAATAGGGGTGTGTATTAACTCAAATGAGTTAGTACTTGTCTAATGATTTGCTACTATATCTGTATATCTCTCTTAGTATATATCATGGGATATAAGGAGACAACAGAGTTGGTGTGTATTGATGGCCAATCAGTTACCAATACTCTAGATGGATTTTATAGAGGGGGAATCTTTATATCTTGAAGAGAATAAGATTCAATATTTTGATTTTTTTGATAAATGTATTAAACACATGTGAAAAGAGAAGTGATGAGAAGGATGATAATAAAGAAGAGAACAATGATTAGAATAATATTCATCAATCACCAATTGTTGTTATTATTATTGTTCTACAAATTATCAGCAATGTTGAGATCAACAGGTACTAGTAATTTGATGGTGAATCTATATATATGATTTGGTGCTTTAAATGAAAAGTCAATGAAAACAGATTAATTTCTGTTTTTGAGGATTGTTGAGATGATAATGGCTATAAAGCAAAAGAGGAGGGTAAGAAAGATAATAAGGAGTATGAATGTGAAATTCATTTGTTTTCATTTAGGATTTCTTTTTCTGTAGAAGAGTCTTCTTATATAGGTCTTAGGATGAGATTAATTCCTACTTGTGCTGCATGAGCCCTAATTTGTTGGACTCTTTCAGTATATACTTCAAGAATTTCTCTTTGTCTTTTCCTTGGAATGGGGTGAAAGTATTCAGGTAGTTGTCAAGGTATTTGAAAGTATTTTCTCAAATTCTCAACTGCACCTTGGTAAATAAGAGAAGTTCTATTCTGGTCAGTAAAAGGGGCTCTAGGTTCAACTATGATAGATCTATTATATATCATAGTTGTGACAGTAATGGTGAGGTATGTCAAGGAGGAGGTGAGAATATAGAATAGAGATATAAGGCCCAAAGTTAGTGAAACAGCCAACTTACTATTTGGATCTTGCTAAACTTCAAAGGCAATATTGGTCCAGTGCTGACAAGACAATAGGCTGGTGGCACTAAAGTAAGCATCAACCTAAGTCCAAGTGTCCAGGAAATCTGCCACTATACCTTCAGATGGTGGGGATTATCCAATAAAAAGTGGGAGAAACTCCAAGGAGGACAAGATTGGGGGAAATGCCTCTAGTTTGGCCACCTTATATATATTCAATTAGAACTTCAAAGCAGTGTTTAAAAGTATATTAGGATAGGTAATAGATAACTGGATTATATCCTATTGGTCTGAGATAACTAACCTAACTCTTGCATATGGTGTATGATAAGAGTGACTTGTGCTGGGATTGAGGATATGATGTCATAGATAAGTGATAAGAGATAAAGGTCTAGATTGTTGGTAGTATTGATGGGTCTGGATTGTAATGTCATGATAACATCATGGGTCTAGATGTGTCCATTATGTGACTTGTCATGTGATGTGGCTGTGTAGGTCACATGACCTGTGGAGACTTGAGTTAAAGAGAATAAAGAGAGGACTAAGGAAAAATAGTAGAAAAATGGGAATAAAATAAGAGAGATATATAGTATTCATAACACTATTCCCTTCTTAAGGATTGACTTCCAGGTGATTGAAAGGAAGTGTTAACCATTCAGGGATTGGTTTTCCACAAGGGTAGAAAATGTTGAAGAATTGTACTTCAGATATTTGAAGTTATCAAGGTGCACTTGGTTGTAATTTGTGAAATTTGGCTACTGTATCTGGTGTATCTTTGAGGTTAGCAGCTGGTTTCCATATGTGTTTGTCATTTTTGTATCCTTTCCAGTGGATGTGATATTTAAGATATTTTCCCTTGAATTTTGAATCAATAATATATTCAACTTCATATTGTTCTTCATGAGCTTCTATAATCAGAACTGATCTGGATTTAAATGTAGATTGGCCAATAAGGCATTCTTTGTATGGTTTAATGTGTGATACATTTACAACTGAGTGAATCTTTATTGATGAAGGAAGACAGAGTTTGTAGGTATTAAATGGTGTCAATGATGTCATATGATCTGATCCATCATTCTGTTAATTTGTATGATGCATGAGGTAGCTTTATATTTTCAGTTGAAAGCCATATTTTATTACCAATACTATACTGTGATGCATTTAAATGGTGTTTGTTTGCTTGTACTTTCATTCAGGTTTGTACTGTTACTAAATTTTGTTTAACTTGTTCAACTGTATCTTTGATTTTGTCAATGAAGTTATCAGCAGCAGATGATTTTGATTCAAATCCAAGTCAGGGTATGTAGGAACATATGACATCAAAGGTGCCTTCTGTATAGAAGTTTGCTTTTTTGAATTATATGAGAATTGTATGATTGATAATCATTTAATCCATTCATGTTGTTTTTCTACTGTGAAGATATGAAGGTATTATTGAAGGTTGTGATTCATTCATTCTGTTTGTCCATCTGTTTGTGAGTGAAAAGCTATGGAAAGTTTTGGTGTAATTTCTAGCTTTTTGTACAAATCTTTCCTGACATATAATGCAAATTGTGGTCCACAATCCAAGATTATTGTTTGAGGAAGGTCATGGATTTTCCATATGTGTGTCAGATAGAGTTCTACTGTATCTAGTGTGGTTATTGTCTTGTTGCAAGGCATGAATTTGGTTTTTTTCAAAAATTTATCAACTATAATTAAGATGAAGTCATATTCATTGGATTCTAGCAAATGTATGATGAAATCAGCAGAGGTGTCTTGCCATGGTCCATTAAGTATAGCAAGTGGTTGAAGTTTTCCTAGTGTTGCAAGGTTTGAGTCCTTGAATTGTATGCAGCAATTATAGTGGGAGATATGGCCATGTATATGATTGTTGGATCAATTCTAATGTTTTGTCATATTCTAGATGTTCTGCAACTGGGGTGTTGTGGTGTAATCAGAGGATTTCCATTTTGAAGTTATAATTGTCTGGTATGACAAGCTTATTATTGTTGTAATGAGATTCTTCTATCTTTGTAACTTTTTCTAAGATGGATGCATCATTTGTATTGATTTGAACTGTTTTGATCATGGAATTTGGAATGATCTGGATTCCTTGATTGTCTTGATCTATTATATCAGCATGGTCTTCTCTTTTGGATAAAGTATCTACTTTTACCATTTGAATTCCTGCCTTGTAAACCTATTTAAAGTTGAATCTTGATAGGTATTGGGCCTATTATGCTTATCTTTGGTTTAGATTTTGACATTGCATAAACCATTGAAGGTTTGCATGATCATTCCAGATTTCAAATTCTTAATGTGCTCCTTCAAGGTAGTGTTACCATTATTCCAATGCTCTAATGACACTGAGCATTTCTTTATTTGCTATAGGATAATTGTGTTTTGTAGGGTTAAAGGAGTATGAGGAGTATGCAACAGGATGCCATTTGTCATTTACTTAAATAAAAAGCACTATATCTGATGTAAAGTCTGAGGTATCTGTTTCTAGATGAAATTGTGTATCTATATTGGGGTATGTGAGAATTGGAGCTGTGGTGAATTTTTGTTTAAATTTATTAAAGGCTGATTTTTGTGATTTTATCCAAACAAATGATATTTTTTTTTTGGTTAGATCTATGAGTGGTCTTGTGAGCTTGGAATATCCATTGATGAATTTTTGGTAGAAATTTGCTAAATTTAGGAAACTTCTGACAGCTTTTATAGAGGAAGATGTTGGCTATTCAATAATAGCTTTCACTTTCATGTCATCCATCTTAATTCCATTTTCATTGACAATCATTCCAAGGAATTCAACTTCTTTGATTCAAAAGGTACACTTTTTGGATTTGACAAAGAGGTTGTTTTTATCTAAGAGTTTGAGAACTTGAAGAACTATTTTGTCATGTTCTTTAATGTTGCTGGTCTTTGTAAAGATCATGAGATTGTCCATGTAGATGACAACTATTGTACTCATGTTTGCAAATATTTTGTTCATCATGGTTTGGAAACTTGCTAAAATAGCCAACTTACTATTTGGATCTTGCTAGACTTCAAAGGCAATATCAATTGTTTGCTGATAAGACAATAGATAGGGATGCTGAAGTAAGCATTAATCTAAGTCCAGGTATTCAGGAAACCTGCCACTATATTTTCAAACAGTGGAGATTACCTAATAAGAAGTGGAAAAAACTCCAAAGAGAACAAGACTAGGGGAAATGCCTTTAGTTTGACTACCTTATATACTATTCAATTAGAACTCCAAAGTGGAGCTTAAAAGTACATTAGAGTAGGTAATAGATAACTACATCAAGTCCTATTGGTCTGAGATAATTACCCTAACCCTTGCACATGGTGTGAGATAAGAGTAACTTGTGTCATTGGCTTGACAAAGTAGGGCTGTGGATTGCTGACTAAGTAATGAGTCAATGCTGTACTCTAATAAGTCATTATCTTGAGATAAGGGTTATGCTGGGGTTAAGGATATGATGTCATAGATAAGTGATAAGTGATAAAAGTCTAGATCATTGGCTGTGTAAGTCATGTGACCTATGGAGACTCAAGTTGAAGGAAATAAAAAGAAAAGTAGAGGAAAAATGATGAAAAAATGGAAATAAAATAAGGGAGATATGTAGCATTCATAACACTATCCCCTTCTTAAGGATCAACTTCCAGGCAATTGAAAAAAAGTATTGACCATTTAGGGATTGGTTTTCCACAATGGTAGAAGATGTCAAAGAATTATACTTTGGACATGCAAAGTCTTCAAGGTGCACTTGGTTGTGACTTGTGGAACTTTGCTACTGCCTCAGATGTATCTTTAAAGTTAGCAGCTGGTTTCCATGTGCATTCATTATCTTTATATCTTTTCCAATGAACAAGATATTCAAGGTATTTGTTCTTGAATCTTGAATCAATGATGAATTCAACTTTATATTGTTCTTCATGATTTTCCATGATCAGAATTGGTTCAGGTTTGAATGTGGATTGGCCTATAAGGTATTCTTTGTATGGTTTGATATACAAGACATTTACAACTGGGTGGATCTTCATTGATGAAGGAAAGTGAAATTTATAGGTGTTGATTTCTTTTGTATCAATGATATCATATAATCCAATCCATTATTTCATTAATTTGTGTGATGCATGAGGTAGCTTTAAGTTTTTGGTTGAAAGCCAGACTTTATCATTAATAGTACACCAAGGTGCTGTTGAGTAGTATTTGTCTGCTGGAACTTTCATTTGAGTTTGTGCTATCACCAAATTTTGTTTGACTTATTTGACTATATTCTTGATTTTCTCAACAAAGTCATTAGCAGTGGGTGCTTTTGACTGATGTTGTTTGAATCCAAGTTGAAGTGTGTAGGAATATGTGATATAAAAAGGTGCCTTCTATGTAAATGTTTGCCCTTTTGAATTGTATGAGAATTGCATAATTGGTAACCATTCAATCCATTTGTGTTGTTTTTCTAATGTAAAGATACAAAGATATTGTTGAAGGTTACAATTTATTTGTTTGATTTGTCCATCTGTTTGTAGATGAAAAGCTATGGAAAGTTTTGGCATGATTCCTAGCTTTTTGCACAAATCTTTCATAATATGTGATGCAAATTGTGGTCCACAATCTGAGGTTATTGTTTGAAGAAGGCCATGGATTTTCCATATATGTGTCAGATAACATTTTGCTGTTTCAAGTATGGTGATTGTCTTGTTATAGGATACAAATTCTGTTTCTTTAGAAAATCTGTCAACTATGACCAAGATAAAGTTGTATCCATTGGATTCTGGTAGATCTGTGATGAAATCAGAGAGATGTCTTGCCATGGTCTATTAGGTCTTGGAAGTGATTGGAGTTTTCCTGGTGTTGCAAGATTTGAATCTTTGAAATATACACAGTAATTACAGTATGAAATGTAGTCTTTTACAAATGTAGGAAGATATGGCCATGTATATGATCATTGGATCAATTCTAGTGTTTTGTCATATCCTGGATGTTCTATAACTGATGTGTCATGATGTAATCATAGGATTTCCATTTTTAGATCATGATTATTTGATATGATGAGTTTATCATTGTCATAGTGTGGCTCTTCTATTTTTGTAACTTCTTCTAAGATGAATGCATCATCTATATTGATTTGAACTGTTTTGATCATGGAATTAGGGATGATCTGGATTCCTTGATTGTTTTGGTCTATTCTATCAGCATGATCTTTTCTTTTGGATAAAGCATTTGCTTTTACCATTTGAGTTCCTGCCTTATGGATCCATTTGAAATTGAATCTTGATAAATATTGGGTCTCATGCTTGTCTTTGATTTAGATTTTGACATTGCATAAACCATTGAAGGTTTGCATAATTATTCCAGATTTCAAATTCTTAATGTGCTCCTTCAAGGTAATGTCACCATTGTTCCAATGCTCTAATGATACTAGGCATTTCTTTATCCACTACAGGGTAATTTTGTTCTGCAGGGTTGAAGGAATATAAAGAATATACAACAGGATGTCATTTGTTGTTTATTTGGATAGAAAGCACTACACCTGATGCAAAGTCTGAGGCATCTGTTTCTAGGTGGAATTGTACATCTATGTCTGGATATATGAGAATTGAAGCTGTGGTAAATTATTGTTTGAATTCATTGAAGGCTGATTCTTGTGATTCTATCCAAGCAAATGGTATATCTTTCTTAATAAAATCAATGAGTGGTCTTGCAAGTTTGGAATATCTGTTGATGAATCTTTGATAGAGATTGGCTAATCCAAAGAAACTTCTGACAGTTTTAATGGAGGAAGGTGTTTGAAACAGCTAACTTACTATTTGAATTTTACTAGACTTTAAAGGCAATATCAGTCAATACTAATAAGACAATAGGGCTGGTGGTGCTGAAGTAAGCATCAATCTGAGTTCAGATGTCCAGGAAATCTGCCACTATACCTCCAGATAGTGGAGATTACTCAATAGAAAGTGGGAAAAACTCCAAGAAGGACAAGACTGGAGAGAACACCTCTAGTTTGGCTACCTTATATACTATTCAATTAGAACTCCAAAGTGGAGTTTAAAAGTACATTAGGGTAGATAATAGATAACTAGATCATATCCTATTGGTTAGAGATAACTAACCTAACCCTTGCATATGGTGTGAGATAAGAGTAACTTATGCCATTGGTTTGACAAAGCAAGGCTGTGGGTTGCTGACTAAGTAATGACTCAGTACTATGCTTTGATGAGTTACTATTTTGAGATAAGGGTTGCACTGGAGTTAAGGATATGATGTCATAGATAAATGATAAGAGATAAGAGTCTAGAAGGTTGTGATGTCATTGGTGATATCATGGGTCTAGATGTGCCCATCATGTGACCTATGAAGACTTGAGCTGAAGAGAATAAAGAGATAAATAAAGGAGAAATGGTAGAAAAATAGGGATAAAATAAAAGAGATACATAGTATTCATAATAGTGTTGGCCATTCAAGAATAGCTTTCATTTTCATGTTGTCCATTTTAATTCCATTTTAATTTACAATTATTTCAAGAAATTCAACTTTTTTGGTTTAAAAAGTATATTTTTCAGGTTTGACAAAGAGATTGTTCTCATCTAAGAGTTTGAAAACTTGAAGAACTATTTTGTCATGTTTTTTTACATCATTGATCTTCATGAAGATCATGAGGTCATCCATATAGATAATAACTATTTCATCTGTATTTGTGAATATTTTGTTCATCATGATTTGGAATGTTGCTGGGGAGTTGCAGCTTTTTATTCATCACCTTCTTTAATGCATATGTTGTTGTATTTCCAATGTAAATCTATTTTGGTAAAAAGCTTTGCATCTTTAAACTTGTCAACAAGTTGTGAGATGAGTGGCAAGGGATAGTTGTTCTTGATGATGTATTACAAATGCTATATATCTCCTTTATTTTACTTTCATTTTTCTATTATTTTTCTATTACTCTCCTTTTCATTCCCTTCAACTTGAGTCTCCACAGGTCACATGACTTACACAACTACATCACATGACAAGTCACATGATGGGCACATCCAGACCCATAACATTATCAATGATATTATAGCCTAGATCCATCAACATAGCCAACAACCTAGACTCTTATCTCTTATTGCTTATTTATAACATCATATCCTCAATCCAGGTGCAGCTCTTATCTCAAGATAGTGACTCATCAAAGCACAGCACTGACTCATTGCTCAGTCAGCAACCCATAGCTCTGCTTTGTTAAGCCAATGATATAAACTACTTTTATTATGTATCATATACAAGAATTAGATTAGTTATCTCAGACCAATAGGATATGATCCAGTTATCTATTTACCTACCCTCATGTAATTCAAGCTCCACTTTGGAGTTCTAATTGAATAGTATATAAGGCAGTCAAACTGGAGGCATCTTTTCTAGTCTTATCCTTCTTGGAGTTCCTTCCACTTCCTATTGAATTATTCCCACTGTTCAGAAATATAATGATAGATTCCCTGGACACCTTGACTTAGGTTAATGCCTACTTTAGCATTCCCTGCCTATTGTCTTATCAGCATTGACTGATATTGCCCTTGAAGTCTTGAAAGATTCAAGTAGTAAGTTGGCTGTTTCATAATGTGTTTATTAAAGTAATGATAATCTTGTACCATTCTTTTTTGTCTATTTTTCTTTGGGACAAAGAATACTGGTGATGTTTGTGAAGATTTTCTGGATCTGATATATTATAAATGCTACATATTCTTTTTATTTTATTTATATTTTTCCATCATTTTTCCATTATCTGCCTCTTTATTTTCTCCAACTCAAGTCTCTATAGGTTATGTGACCTAACACAGCCACATCACATGACAAGTCACATGATGGGCACATCTAGACCCATAACATCACCAATAATATTACAAGCCTAGATCTATCAATATAGCCAATAACCTAGATCTTTATCTCTTATCATTTATCTATGACATCATATCCTTAACTCCAGTGCAACCCTTATCTCAAGATAGTGACTCATCAAAGTACAGCACTAAGTCATTGCTCAATCAGCAATTCATAGCCTTGCTTTGTCAAGCCAATGGTACAAGTTATTTTTATCTTGCATTATGTGCAAGGATTAGATTAGTTATCTCAGACCAATAGGATGTGATCTAGTTATCTATTACCTACTCTAATGTACTTTTAAGCTCCACTTTGGAGTTCTAATTGAATAGTATATAAGGCAGCCAAACTAGAGGTGTTTCCTCTAGTCTTGTCCTCCTTAAAGTTTTCTCCACTTTCTATTGGATAATATCCACTATCTGGAGATATAGTGGCAGATTTCCTGGACACCTGGACTCAGGTTAATGCTTACTTTAGCATCCCTGCCTATTGTCTTATCAGCAAGTGACCAATATTATCTTTGGAGTCTAGTAAGATTCAAATAGTAAGTTGGCTGTTTCATTAGAACAAGACTATCCTCTACTTTACCTCCACCACACACCTCTTTCTTATGGGCTTATTCTTCATCAAGATCAAGCACCACCCTAGTTGAAGACACTTCATCATCAACACTCATCCTATTCACTTTACAATTGAATTAGCCACTAGTTAGTACACTTGGTGTAGGATTATAAGTCAAGACTGACACCTGCTGGAACTAGTATCTATCCTTTCACAAGTTATTTTTGGCACCTTATATGTTAGGAATATTGGACAAGAAGTCCCAGTTGCAGTCATGAAGAAGAAAAATATTTCTCTCACCTAATATTGACCAGTTGCATATAGCTATTAGGAAAAAGCTGACATTAGCATAGGATTAATCAAGACTATGAGCCAAGCAAAGAGCTTTGCTTAGTCATCTAGGAATATCAAAGAGTTAAGTCTTGCTCCTCATTCATTTCATCAGACATCAATCCAAATGATGCTAAACTGGAAGATTACAAGCAGTAACTAGCTTGCTCACCACTACCACTTAACTGTGAACAGATCCCAAACTGGCCTAAGTGGTTTACTCACTCTCTAGCATACTCCACTTCTTAGAGATCACTAACCCCACTTAGCCAACCTTTAAATTGGTATCCCATGAGAATAGCTCCATAATCCATATCATAGCCATCCTCCATCCACACCCAATTCTTATCCTCTAGTCATATGTTATCAAATTATTGCCCTAAAGCCCCCACTTCATATTTCCTCCACCATAGATTAGACACCACCACCATTGATTCTGGTATCCACAAACTTTTATGTGAGATATAGATTAATGTAGATGTCAATTATATTATTAGAGAAGGAATTCAACTGGGCTTACACCAGCTCATCACTGCTGAATATAAACAAAGACAGCCAAATCATAATCTGCCACTACACAGACACCACTTCTATCAAGTATCAGATAGAGAGAAACATTTTCATCCTCATCTTTCTATTAACCATACTTGGATTTATTCTTATAATCCCAGCATTGACTTTGGTCCTTATGTCTCTACTTTATGCCTTTACTTCCTTCTTCAACTTTTTTATTGTTACCACCACAACTATAATAGACACTAGATCTATCTTAGTCAAACTTAGAGTCTCTCTCTCTTACCAGAATAGAATATCTCTTATCTGCCAAGGTGCAGTTGAAAACTTGAGAGAATACTTTCAAGCTCCTCAACAACTACCTCAACACCTTTGTCCTATATAAAGAGAAAGACAAAGGGAAATTCTTGAAACTTATGCTGAAAGAGCCTAACAGATTAGAGCTTACATAGCACAAATAGGAATAAATCTTACTCCAAGACCTATTGTAACAGAAAAATCTTCTTCAGAAGAAAAAACTCTCCATAAAGATAAATGAATTGCACACTTGCAATCCTCACTTTTGTCATTACACTTCTTATTTGCTTTATAGTAATAATCATTTCAACAATTCTCAAGAATAGAAACCAACCTGTTTCCATTTACTTTTCTTTCAAAGCCCCAAATCATACATATAGATTCACCATAGAATTGCTAGTATCTGTTGATCTCAACATTGCCAACAATTCTTAGAACAACAATGACAATAATGATTGGTGATTGATGAACATAATTCTAATTATTGTTCTTTTTTTTATTGTGCTCCTTATCATCTCTTTTACCACTTGTATTCAACATTTCCATCAAGAAACTCAAGACACCAAATCTTATTCTTTTTAAGATATAGAGATCCCTTCTCTTCAAATCCCATCTAGAGCAATAGTGACTGATTGTCCATCATTGCACATCAACTCTATTGTTTCATTATATTCCACAATATATACTAAGAGAGATATACAGACATATTAGTTCACTAGACAATTAACTCTCTAAGTTAATACACATCCTTCTCCATTCAACATGTCTAATCCAGCCTCACCCAGTGTTGCTGCTCCAATAGCATGCATTATCCAACAAGAATGGATAGCCATTCTCAATGCATTGCAAAATGCAGAGCAGCAATTCAATTAGGTAAACACTAATAGAACCTGACTTGAAGCAGATCTTAGAACTGCAGCTCAATAACTTACTGATGCTGTTATAAAACAACAAGAAGCTGAGAACTGTTCCAAACAACTTCTTGATCTGCAGGAACAGAAACCCATACACAAGAATCTCAACCATTTGCAAGATCTTTAAAAATAGATATATTTTCAGACCCTGAAATTTATGATAGATCTCTATCAAAATTTGTAGAATGGTGGACAAAAATCAAAGCATGAATTGATTGCAATCCTAAATAATTCACCAACTTGACTTCAAGCATGGTCAAACCAGGAACCTTCATAACAGAAGTAAACATCAAAATCTATGCCTATGCAATCCTATCAAGGTTAAAAGGATTCAAAGGATCACACTTTGCTGAAGTTAAAATTGCTAAACTTGTAGATCAAACATCAGATCTTACAAGTTGACAATGTCTTATAAGGAAGATTAAAGAAACCCTCCAACCACAGTTGCAAAAAAATTGAGCAACCAGAGAGATCAGTCAATTCAGACAAGATTGTCTCTTGACTGATGCATTTGTATCAAAATTGCAAACCCTCTTCCATCAATCTAGTATTTCAGATCAATTTGGAGTTTGGTTGTTGGAAAACAACACAAGAAAGGACATCATAGAAGAGATGTTCCAAACCAAACAATGAAAGCATTTAGTAAAAGAAACAACCCAAACCATCTGACAAATAAGCTGAACAAAAGAAAAGTATTGCCTCTTCTCCCAATCAAAGAAATTTTCTTTATATCAATCCAGACATGATGAATATGTCATGGATGTAGATATACTATAAATTGCAAAATGCTACAATTGCAGAGAAGAAGAATATTGGATAGACAAGTGCTCAAAAGAATGTTGCATATATCACAAAATAGGAAAACATTCACACTTTTACAAGTTTCATCCCATGAATTGATTAAAGTTTGCAAAAGAACTTAGATCAAAAGGCAAGTTTAAAGATAAGGACAGAAGATTTAGGAAATATAGGAAAGTCCAAATTTTAGATATGGATTCAGATTCTGACTCTGAATCTTTAGGATCAGAAGATAAAGATCTTCCCCAGCTATTAGAGGCATGAACTATAAAAAAATGAAGGCATTCTTTTTTAATATAAAAGATTTCAAATAAAAGGGAAAAGCCCCACAGGCTTAAATCCTTGGGATATTCAAATCTGTAAAACTACTTCCAAACAAGTTATGCAAACCCCTCTATCTTTAAAACTGTCAATTTGAAAAACATCAGAAAATGCTAAAATCCCAATCCACAGATCAGAACATATCACAGGACTAGATCTTTATTCATCCAAATCTAAAGATATCTTATCAGGACAGCAATCTGTCATCAACACTAATATTCAAGTGGCAATACCTTTAGATGCCTATGGAAGAATTGCTCCTAGAAGTGAATTAGCAATTAAATCTAGAATCCACACCAGTGTAGAAGTCATAGACTCTGATTACTGAGATAATCTCATGGTTCTACTAATAAATCAAGAAACAGAAACATTCAAGGTAAACCCAGGTGATTGCATTATATAACTTATCATAGAGAAAATTCACTCTCTCAAAGTAGTTGAAGTAGCTGAGCTACCTACAATAAAAAGAACAGATAAAAAATTTGGATCTACAGGAATTAATTCATGATATCATCTTCAGAAGACCTCAAGATTAGATTCTCCTTAAAACAAGACATTATTATGCCTATCTGAATTGCCCCTCTTAGATTTCACCATTAATTCACTAAAGCATCTGCTTTACTAGACAGTGGAGCCAACACCATGTTCATTGATTGAATATGGATCAAGAAAATCCAATTACCTCTTAAACAGCTCCCAAAACCTATAAAAGTCTACAATATAAATGGAACCCCAAACTCTGCTGGAAATATCACCCATGTAGCAGAAATCCTCATAGACTATCAAGAACATTGTGAATGTATCACTGCCAAAGTCACTGATTTAGGAAAACACCAACTCATTCTTGGTTATACATGGCTTAAATGCCACAACCTGGAAATTGATTGGGCAATCAGAACAGTCAAATTGTCAAGATATCCAATAGACTGTAACATATTGAATGATAAATCTTTATTTGTATGTCAAATCAAATCAGAAGAACAAGATTCAATTTGATATATATATGCTCTCAAAAAGAAAGACTTTTCCAAGCCAAAGGAGATTTCAGTGGAAGAACTTGTTCCAAAAGAATACCACAAGTACCTCCACATCTTCTTAAAGAAAGAATCAGAGTGCATACCTCTCAGAAAACCATAAGACCATGCCATAGACCTTAAAGATTCTTTTGAACCAAAGAAGGGTTGAATCATTCTGCTCTCTCCTGATGAACAACAAGAAGTAACCAACTTCATTGATAACCAACTATGAAAATGATATATTAGATCCAGCAAATCTTCACAAACATTACCAGTATTCTTTGTTCCAAAGAAAGATGGACAAAAAAGAATGGTGCAAAATTACTGCTACCTTAATAAATAAATTATCAAGAACAACTACCTCTTGCCACTCATCTCCCAACATGTCAATAAGCTTAAAGATGCAAAGCTTTTCACAAAAATGAATTTACATTGGAGATACAACAACATATATATTAAAGAAGGTGATGAATGGAAAACTGCTTTTACATGCTATAGAGGATCTTATGAATCACTTGTAATATTCTTTGAACTCTGCAACTCCCCAGCAACATTCCAAACCATGATAAACAAAATATTCACAGACATGGGCACAATAATTGTTATTTATATAGATGACCTCATAATCTTTACAAAGATCAATGACACAAAGAACACAACAAAATAGTTCTTCAAGTTCTCAAACTTTTAGATGAGAATGACCTCTTCATCAAATCCAAAAAATATATCTTTCAAACCAAAGAAGTCAAATTCCTTGGAATGATCATAAACAAAAATGGAATTAAAATAGACAATATAAAAGTGAAAGCTATCCTCAAATGGCCAGCACCTTCCTCTATCAAAGCCATCAGAAGCTTCCTCAGACTAGCTAATTTCTACTAAAGATTCATCAATGGATATTCCAAACTCACAAGACCACTCATCAATTTTACCAAGAAAGACACACCATTTGTTTGGACAGAATCTCAGAAATTAGCCTTTAATGAACTTAAACAAAGATTCACCATGGCTCCAATTCTTGCTTATTCAGACACAGATGCACAATTTCACCTAGAAACAGATGCCTCAGACTTTGCATTAGACACAGTGCTCTTCATCCAAATAAATGACAAATGGCACCCAGTCACATACTTCTCCTACTCCTTTAATCTTGCAGAATGCAATTACCCTGTAGCAGACAAGAAAATGCTCAGTGTCATTAGAGCATTAGAACAATGGTGACACTATCTCAAAGGAGCACATCAAGAATTTGAAATTTGGAATGATCATACAAACCTTTAATGGTTTATGCAATATCAAAATCTAAACCAAAAACAAACACAATGGGTCCAATATCTATCAAGATTCAATTTCAAATGGATCCATAAAGTAGGCACTCAAATGGTAAAAGCAAACACTTTATCCAAAAGAGAAGACCATGCTGACAGAATAGACTAAGACAATCAAGGAATTCAAATCATCTCCAATTTCATAATCAAAACAGTTCAAATCAATACAGATGATTCATTCATCTTAGAAGAAGTCTCAAAAATAGAAGAATCACATTATGACAAGATACTAGAATTGATTCAATGATCATATATATGGCCACACCTCTCCATATTTTTAAAAGACTACATTCCACACTATGATTACTATGCATGATTCAAAGATTCAAATCTTGCAATACTAGAAAAACTTCAACCACTTTCTATACTTGATGGACCATGGCAAGACATCTCAGCTGATTTCATCACATATTTGCCAATATCCAATGGATATGACTCCATCTTGGTCATAGTTGATAGATTTTCAAAAGAAATAGAATTCATACCTTGCAACAAAGCAATCACTGCATTATAAACAGCAAAACTTTATCTAACACACATTTGGAAAATCCATGGCCTTCTTTAAACAATAATCTCAGATCATGAACCACAATTTGCATCACACATCATGAAAAATTTGTACAAAAAGCTTGGAATCACACCAAAACTTTTTATAGCTTTTTATCCACAAACAGATGGACAAACAGAATGAATGAATCACAACCTTCAACAATACCTTCATATCTTCACATTAGAAAAACAATACAAATGGATTGAATGGTTATTGATTGTACAATTCTCATACAACTCAAAAAGACAAACTTCTATATAAAAGGCACCTTTTGATGTCACATGTTCCTATACACCATGACTTGGATTCAGACAACATCAGTCAAAAGCACCCATTGCTAATGACTTTGTTGAAAAGATCAAAGATATAGTCAAACAAGCCAAGCAAAATTTGATGATAGCACAAACTTGTATGAAAGTTCAAGCAGATAAACACTGCTCAATAGTACCACAATATGCTATCAGTAATAAAGTCTAGCTTTCAATAGAAAATCTAAAATTACCTCATGCATCACACAAATTAACAAAACAATGAATTGGACCATATAACATCATTGACACCAAAGGAACTAATGCCACAAACTCCACCTTCTGTCATTAATGAAAATTTATCCAGTTGTAAACATATCACACATCAAACCATACAAAAAATGCCTCACAAGCCAACTCACATTCAAACCTAAACCAATTCTGGTCATAAAAGATTATAAAAAACAATATGAAGTTGAATTCATTATTGATTCAAGATTCAAGAACAGATGCCTTGAATATCTTGTCCATTGGAAAGGATATGAAGATGATGAACATACATAGGAACCAACTGCTAATCTCAAAGACACACCAGATGTAGTAGCAAAGTTTCATAAATCACAACCAAGTACATCTCAAAAGTACAATTCTTTAATATCTTTTATTATTGTGGAAAACCAACTCCTGAATGGTCAATACTTCCTTTCAATTGCCTGGAAGTTGATCCTTAAAAAGGAGATAGTGTTATGAACACTACATATCTCTTTTATTTTATTCATATTTTTTCATTATTTTTTCATTATTTGCCTCTTCATTCTCTCCAACTCAAGTCTCTACAGGTCATGTGACTTAATACAGCCACATCACATGACAAGTCACATGATGAGCACATCCAGATCCATGACATCACCAATAATATTACAAGCCTAGATCCATTAACACAGCCAACAACCTAAACTTTTATCTTTTATTGTTTATCTATGATATCATATCCTTAACCCTGGTGCAACCCTTATCTCAAGATAGTGACTCATCAAAGCACAGCACTGAGTTATTGCTCAGTCAGTAATCCACAGCCCTGCTTTATTAAGCCAATAACACAAGTTGAAACAGCCAACTTACTACTTGGATCTTAGTTGACTCCAAGGGCAATATCAATCATTTGCTAATAAGACAATAGGCAGGAATGCTAAATTAAGCATTAACCTGAGTCAAGGTGTCTAGAGAATCTGTCACTATACCTCCAGACAGTAGGGATAATCCAATAGAAAGTGGAAGAAACTCCAAGAAGAATAAGACTGGAAGGAATGCCTCTAGTTTGGCCACCTTATATACTATTCAATTAGAACTCTGAAGTGGAGCTTTAATTATATGAGGGCAGGTAAATAGATAACTGGATCATATCCTATTGGTCAGAGATAACTAACCTAACTCTTGCACATAGTGCATGATAAGAGTATCTTATGCCATTGGTTTGACAAAGTAAGGCTATGTTGCTGACTGAGCTGCTGACTGAGCAATGAGTCAGTGCTGTGCTTTGATGAGTTATTATCTTGAGATAAGGACTGCACCTGGATTGAGGGTATGATATTATAGATAAGTAATAAGAGATAAGAGTCTAGGTCATTGGCTATATTGATGAATCTAGGCCATGATGTTATTGGTTGACATTATAGGTCTGGATGTTCATCATGTGACTTGTCATGTGATGTGGCTGTGTAAGTTGTGTGACCTGTGGTGACTTAAATTGAAAAGAATGAAAAGAAAAGTAAGTAAAAAATAGTGGAAAAATAGAGATAAAATGAGGGAGATATATAGCATTCATAACATGATCCCCTTTTTAAAGATTGGCTTCCAGGCAATTGAAAGGAAGTATTGACATTTTAGGTATTGGTTTTCCACAATGGTAGAAAATATCAAAGAATTGTGCTTTAGTTATATAAAATTTTCAAGATGCACTTGATTGTGATTTGTGGAACAATGCAACTGCTTCAAGTGTATCTTTGAGGTTGGCAGCTGGTTCCCATGTGCATTCATCTTCTTTGTAACCTTTCTAGTAAATGAGATATTCAAAATATCTGTTCTTAAATCTTGAATCTACAATAAATTTGACTTCATACTATTCTTCACAATCTTCTGTAACCAGAATTGGTCTAGGTTTGAATGTGGGTTGGCCTATAAGGCATTCTTTGTATGGTTTGATGTGCAATACATTTACAACTGGGTGAATTTTCATTGATGAAAGAAGGCAAAGTTTATAGACATTGGCTCCCTTTGTATCAATAATGTTGTATGGTCCAATCCATTGTTTTGTTAATTTTTGTGAAGCATAGGATAATTTTAAGTTTTTCATTGAAAGCTAGACTTTGTCACCAATAGTATATTGTGGTGCTGTTGAGTGATGTTTGTCTGCTTGAGCTTTCATACATGTGCTTTTGATAAATTGTCTCTAACTTGTTTGACTGTTGCTTTGATTTTTTCAACAAAGTCATTAGTAGCAGGGGCCTTTGACTGATGTTGTTTGAATCCAAGTTGAGGTATATAGAAACATGTGACATCAAAAGATGCCTTTTGTATTGAGGTTTGTCTTTTTGAGTTGTAAGAAAATTGTGCAATTGGTAATCATTTGATCCATTCATGCTGTTTTTCTGATGTGAAGAGTTGAAGGTATTGTTGAAAATTTCAATTCATTTGTTCAGTTTGTCCATCTGTTTGTGGGTGGAAGGCTATGGAAAGTTTTGGTGTGATTTCTGACTTTTTACACAAATCTTTTATGACATGTGATGCAAATTGTGGTCCATGATCTGAAATTATGGTTCAGAAAAGGCCATGGATCTTCTAGATGTGATTGAGATAAAGTTTTGCTGTCTAAAGAGCTATTATAGTTTTGTGACATGGTACAAATTCTATTTCTTTCAAAAATCTATCAATTACAATCAAAATGGAATTGTATTCATTGGATTTTGGCAAATCTATGATAAAATCTGCTGAAATATCTTGCCATGGTCCATCAGGAATTGGAAGTGGTTGAAGTTTTCCTGGTGTTGCAAGGTTTAAGTCCTTGAATTGTGCACAGTGGTCACAGCCTAAAACATAGTCTTTCACAAATATTGGTAATTGTGGCCATGTGTATGATTATTGGATTAGTTCTAATGTCTTGTCATAATTTGGATGTCCTATGATGGGTGTATCATGGTGTAATCAGAGGATTTCCAGTTTTAGTTCATGGTTATCTGATATGATGAGTTTATGGTTGTCATAATGTGGTCTTTCTATTTTAGAGACTTCTTTTAAGATAAAAGCATTGTCTGTTGTTATTTGAACTGCTTTGATCATGGAATCAGGGATAAGCTGGATTCCTTGATTATCTTGATCTATTCCATCAGTATAATCTTCTCATCTGAATAAAGTGTTTGCTTTTATCACTTGAGTACCTGCTTTATGGATCTATTTGAAATTGAATCTTGATAGGTATTGGGCCCATCATGCTTGTCTTTGGTTTAGATTTTGACATTTCATGAACCATTAGAGATTTGCATGAGCATTCCATATTTCAAATTCTTGATGTACTCCTTTAAGGTAGTGTCACTATTGTTCTAGTGCTTTAATGACACTGAGCATTTCCTTGTCTACTATAGGGTAATTGTATTCTGCAGAGTTAAAGAAGTAGAAGGAGAATGTAACTGGATGCCATTTTTTATTTACTTGGATGGATAGGATTGCATCTGATGCAAAGTCTGAAGCATCTATTTCAAGGCAAAATTGTGTGTTTATATCTGGATATGCAAGAATCAGTGCCATGGTGAATCTTTGTTTGAGTTCATTAAAAGCTGATTCTTGCAATCGAGTCCAAATAAATGGGATATCTTTCTTGGTTAGATCTATAAGAGATCTTGCAAGTTTGGGATATCTATTGATGAATCTTCAGTAGAAGTTTGCTAATCTGAGGAAGCTTCTATGGCTTTGATGGAGTAAGGAGTTGGCCATTTGAGAATAGCTTTCACTTTTGTATTATCCATCTTAATTTCATTTTTGTTTATGATCATTCCAAGAAATCCAACTTCTTTGGTTCAAAAGGTATACTTTTCAGGTTTAACAAAGAGATTGTTTTCATCTAGAATTTTGAGAACTTGAAGAACCACTTGGTCATATTCCTTCATGTCATTGGTCTTTGTAAAGATCATGAGATTGTCCATATAGATAATAACTATTGTGCCCATTTCTACAAATATATTGTTCATCATAGTTTGAAATGTTGCTAGGGAGTTGCAGAGTCCAAAGAACATTACAAGAGGTTCATAGCATCCTCTGTGATATGTGAAAGTGGCTTTCCATTTGTTGCCTTCTTTGATACATATGTTGCTGTATCCACAACATAAATCCATTTTTGTGAAAAGCTTTGTATCTTTAAGCTTGTCAACAAGTTGGGAGATGAGCAGCAAGGGATAGTTGTTTTTAATGGTATATTTATTGAGATATCAATAATCTTGCACCATTCTTTTTTGTCTGTCTTTCTTTGGAACAAAGAAAACTGGTGATATTTGTAGGTATTTGCTTGGTCTGATATATCCTTTTCATAATTGGTCATCAATGAAGTTGGTTACTTTTTGTTGTTCATCTGGAGAAAGCAAGATAATTCAACCTTTCTTTGGTTCAAAAGAATTTTTAAGATCTATAGCATAATCTCAAGATTTTCTGAGAGGCATGCATTCTGATTCTTTCTTTAAGAATACATAAAGATATCAATGGTATTCTTGTGGTACCATTTCTTCTATTGGAATTTTCTTTGGCTTATGAGGGTCTTCCTTTTTAAGTGTTTGAATGTATTGAATTGAATCTTGTTCTTCCAATTCTATTTGATGTATGAATGTATATTTTTCTTTTAACACAGTATAGTCTATCAGACATCTTGATAGTTTGACTATTCTGGTTTTCCAATTGATTTCTGGATTGTGGCATTCAAGCCATGTGTAACCAAGAATAAGTTGGTGTTTTCCTAAGTTGGTAACTTCAGCAGTGATACATTCACAATGTCCTTGATAATCTATAAGGATTTCTGCTGTGTGGGTAATGTTTCTGGCAGAATTTGGTGTTCCATCTACATTGTAGACTTTTAATGGTTTGGAAGCTGTTTGAGGAGTAATTGAATTTTCTTGGCCCATATTCAATCAATGAATATGGTATTGGCTCCACTATCTAATAAAGCCTGTGCCTTAACAAATCAATGGTGAAATCTGAGAGGAGCTATTCAAATAGGCATGATAATATCTTGCTTCAAGAAGGATCTCATCTTGAGTTCTTCTGAAGTTGATATGCATGAATTAATTCCTGTGGATCTGAATTTATTATCTGCTCTTTTTGTTGATGATAGCTCTACTACTTTGATTACTTCAAGAGAGTGGATTCTTTCTATAATAAATTGTGCAATTTAATCACCTGAATTTACCTTGAATGTTTCTGTTCCTTGATTGACTAATAGAACCATGAGGTTTTCTCAGTAATCAAAGTCTATGACTCCTGCACTGGTATGGATTCTAGATTTAATGGCTAAACCACATCTAGAAGTGATTCTTCCATAGGTTTCTAAGGATATTGCCACTTGGATATCTGTGTTAATGACAGATTGTTGTCCTGGTGGAATTTCTTTAAATTTGGAGGAGTAAAGATCTAATCCTATAGCATGTTCTGATCCACAGATTGGGATTTTTGTATTTTTTGATGTTTTTTGAGTTGATAGTTTTATAGGTGAAGGGTTTTGTATATCTTGTTTGAAATTCATTTTACAGACTTGAATATCCCAAAAGTTTAAACCTGAGGGGCTTTTCCCTTGTGTTCAAAATCTTTCATGTCAAAGAAGAATGCCTTCATTTCTTTGTAGTTCATGTCTCTAATGGCACAAGGAAGGTCTTCATCTCCCAAGTGTGAAGATTCAGAGTTGGAATCTGAATCCATGTCCAAGGCTCAAATGTTTCTGGATTTCTTGAATCTTGTGTTCTTACCTTTTGACTTACCTTTTGATTTGAGTTCTTTAGTGAACTTGGATCTGTTCATTGGGTGAAATTTGCAAAGGTGAGAGTGTCATCCTATTTTATGACATATGTGACATTCTTTTGAGCATTTGTCTGCCCAATGGCCTTTTTCTTTGCAATTATAGCATTTTGCAATTTCTAGCACATTTATATCCATGGCATATTCATCATGTCTGGATTGATACAAAGAAAATTTCTTTGGTTGAAAGAAGAGACAGCACTCTTCTTTTGTTCAGCTTATTTGCTGAATCATTTCAATGATTTTGTCAATGGTATGTTTCTGTTGTTTGATTCAGAACATCTCTTTGATGATGTTCTTTCTTGTGTTGTTTTTGAGTAACCAAATTGCAAATTGTTCAGGTATGAGAAATTGATGAAAGAGAATTTGC